>NW_004625001.1:161196-199160 GCF_000247695.1 Heterocephalus glaber
CTGTGTTGGGAGCAGTGGTATGGCAGCCTTGGCATTCTATCTTAACACTATATATTTCCCTAGGATCTCCCTTTAGGGTCTTGTCTAAAGGGGTAGTCCTTCCAAACAGGATCTCATATGGAGTGAAGTTCTTTTGGTTTGGGGTATTTATCATCTTCATTAGGCTTAATGGTAAGAGTTCAGTCCAAGGTAACTGGGCTTCTAAAGTGAATTTAGTCAAGGTTGATTTCAGAGTTCTGTTAATTCTCTCTACTTTCCCTGAATTCTGGGGTCTCTGAGCGGTCTGCAGTTTCCCCTTTCTCTGAAGGAGTTCAACGAGTTTTTGGATCACTTTGGCTACAAAGGCAGGTTCGTTATCCCTTTCAAAACTCAGAGGGAGTCCACAGTGTGCAATTATTTCTCTCAACAAAGTCCTTCACACTTCAGAGGCTTTCTGAGACTTTGTTGCAAATCCTTCCACCCAACCAGAGTACGTACAAATCAGGACCAAGAGATACTTTTAAGTCCTTCAATGGTCTCACCTCTGTGAAATCAGTTTGTATTTTCTCCATGGCTGGGATCCATGAGGCTGAATGCCTGGAGGTAATTTTGGTTTCTGGGATAGTTCCGTTCTTGCACAGGTCATACACCTTGAACAAATGGAGGCACAGATGTTTGACAGCTTTGAAATGTAAAAATATCTTTTAAGTAGGTTATACAGGGCAGTTTTTCCAGCATGTGTCCCTCGACGGTAGTGGGCTACCTGCTGATAACCTGATTCCTTGGGCACTACTGCTCTCCCATCTGGAAGGATCCACACTTCATCTTTTAGATAAGCTCCTTGTTCCTGGGCCCCATCGCGTTTCTTTTGGGTCATATCTGAATCCTGTATTGAGTTGATTGGGCGCCTTTTTTGTTTCCTCCTGCAGGATGAAGAGCAGTGTAGCAGGGTTTTCTCTGGCAGCAGCAGCTTTTGCTTCAGTGTGTGCTTTGGCATTTCCTCTTGCTATCACAGTGTTTTCTTTCTGGTGTCCTTTGCAGTGCATGACTGAGACTTTTTTAGGTTTCCATAGAGCTTCCAGGAGTTTTAAAATTTCATCCTTATTCTTGATGCCTTTTCCCTCTGCTGTGAGAAATCCCTGTTGACGGTAGAAGGTGCCATGCACATGAACTGTAGCAAAGGAATATCTTAAGTCTGTAAAAATACTGACCCTTTTTCCTTCTGCCCAACAAAGTGCCTGAGTTAGTGCCAAAGTTCTGCTCTTTGTGCTGACCATCCTGAGGAAGGGTTCGGGCTAGGATCACCTCTTCCTCTTTGGTGACTGCAAATCCAGCTCGGTGGCTTCCTTTTTCTATGAAGCTACTTCTGTCCCTATACAGGATGTACTCAGCATTTGGAAGTGGGGTCATCTGGAGATCTGGTTGAGTGGAGGATAATTCTTCTGTCAGGCTGATGCAGTCATGGTCAGGGCCTCCCAATTCCATGGTCAGGAAGGTAGCTGGATTTAATGCCTTTACCATTACAACATTGAGGTGGGGATTCTTACATAGCAGGGCTTGGTACTGTATCACTCTGCTACTTGCAAGCCATTTTTGACTACTGGTGTTTAAGAGTTCAACAACTGCATGAGGTAAATGCACTGTCAGATCCTGGCCGAAAGTCAGTTTGTTTGCTTCTTTAATCAAAGGTGGAAGTTGCTGCCAAAGCCCGTAGGCATGGGGGCCAACCTCTGGACACTGGGTCTAAAGTTTGAGATAAGTAAGCCACGGGGCGATTCCAGGGTCCCATCTTCTGGGTGAGTACCCCTAGTGCTGTGTGATTATTTTCTTCCATGTAAAGGTCAAATGGATGGGATGTGTCTGGAATTCCCAATGCAGTTGGGGCTTGACTCAGTTTGCTCTTTAATTCTTGGAATGCGTGTATTTGTTCTTGGTCCCATTCAAGTTCAGCATTGTTTGTCGGCTGTTTTTCAGCATGCCATACCATGGCCTGGTGATATTGGCAAATCCTGGGATCCAGTTTTGGCAGAACCTGGCCGTTCCCAGAAACTCTCAATCGTTTTACAGTCTCTAGTTGTGGTATGGAGCAAATCACCTGCTTTCTCTCTGGACCCAACATCCACTGATCCTCTCGGAGGTCAAATCCCAAGTATTGAACCTTTGTTTGGCAGATTTGGGCTTTTTTCCATGACACCTTGTAGCCAGCTTCTTCTAGGAATCCTAAGAGCTCTTCAGTCCCCTTCCAGCAGTCTGCTTTCATCCTACTGGAAAGCAGCAGGTTGTCTACACATTGTATTAGGCAGCAATTATATTGTTCATGGGGGAATCTGCGGAGATCAGGGGCCAAGCCTTTTCCAAAGAGAGTGGATGCATTTTTAAATCCTTGTGGCAGGCAAGTCCATGTCAATTGTCTTTTATTCCCCATTGTGGGTTCTTCCCATTCAAAGGCGAAGTTTGGTTGGCTCTGAGGTGCTATCCTCAGACAGAAAATGGCATCCTTTAAGTCCAAACACGTGAACCATTTATGTCCATTGGGAATTAGTCCCACCAGGGTGTAAGGATTGGGAACTGCTGGATGGAGGTTCACCACTGCTTGGTTGACTGCTCTTAAGTCTTGCACTGGTCAGTATTCACCGTTGGGCTTTTTCACTGGCAATAGTGGGGTGTTCCAAGGGGAGGTGCAATCTCTCAGGAGTCCTTCTTGGATCAGTCTGTTAATGTATGGTTGGATGCCTATCCTGGCTCCTCGAGGAATCCAATACTGTCTCTGAGCTATTGGTCAGGTGCCTGGCTTCAGTTCAATCATGAATGGGGTGTGGGCTATTGCTAATCCTGGTGGGTTCTCTTCTGTCCAGACCCCGGAGAATAGGGCTTTTAGTTTCTCAGTACCTCCTGTCATTTTATCTTGTTCTTGATAGAGCATCCATTCATCCTCTCTTGGGACAGTTATCACTAGGATTTGGGTAGAGCCTCCTGTCCTTTTTGGATCAAATTCTAAGTGAACACTACCAGTCTCACTGTAGGAGATTATTGCTCCCAATTTGGATAGAAGGTCCCTTCCCATCAGGGGAATGGGACATTCTGGCACATACAAAAATTCATGAGTGACACTATGTCCTCCAACTTCACAGTCTCTTTTGGCAGAATTTCTTTTTTAATTGGTCTCTGGTAGCCCCAGTAATTTTTATCTCTTTCTTTCCAAGAGGGGCTATGGGCTTGGTCAAAACTGAATGTTCAGCGCCACTGTCTAGATAAAAGTCACTAGATGGCCCCCACTCAAATTTTGACAAGGGGCTCAAGGGGGCCAAGATTTATGGAGCCCCGTCTGTCCTAGTCACTTTCTTCTTTCACTGAGAACAGGGAGGCTTTCTCCCCATGTTGTTCCCTTTTCTTCTGTAGTTTTGGACACTTATTTTTATGATCCCCATGTTCCTTGCAATAGGCACACTGGTCTGGATCAAGTGGGATTCTCAGTTTGTTTAGGTTTGGTTTTCTGGTGCCAATATCAAGGACCCCAGGCACTGGTCTCCCCATCACAGCTGCCAGATACACAGTCTTCTGTTTTCCTTGTCTATTTGGCTCATCTCTCCTCTTCTTTTCTTCAACCTTATCTCGACTGATGTAAACCTTGCGAGCTATGGCCATGAGTTGGGTGATACTCACGCCAGACCAACCTTCCTGTTTCTGAATTTTTTTTCCTAATGTCTGCCACCACTTGAGTAACGAATGAGGTGTTAACCATTTGCTGGTTGGTCGCAGCCTCTGGGTCAAAAGGGGAGAAGGTCCTATAGGCCTCACAGAGCCTCTCATAAAATTTATCTGGGCTCTCATCAGATCCTTGAAGCACCTCTGTCACTTTGCTCATATTATGTGGGCACTTGGCTCCTAGTTCCATCCCTTTGAGAAGCACTTCATGGTAATTTGCTAGGTTGTCTCTACTTTCTCCAGTACTGTAATCCCAGTTAGGGCTCTCTAGGGGCAGTCTGGCTGTGGCATAAGTTTCTGGATCACTCCCCATGGGAGCCTGTGACCTAAGCTACTCTCTAGCCCCACCTAATATTTGGCGTTGCTCCTCCGTCTCAAAGAGGGTTCTTAAGAGCTCCTGGCAGTCATACCAGTTAGGGATGTGGCTTCCAAAGATGGAGCATGTCAGGCTGGTCAACTACTCAGGCTTCTCAGAATATGCAGAATTGTGATACTTTCAATTAAGTAGGTCAGAAAAGCAGAAGGGATGATGGACAAACATAGATCCCTCTGCAGCTGGGCACTCTCTCAAGGGCATTTGTAGATTAGTTGATCTAAGTCGGTGAGTCATGAGGGTAGCCTCTGTTTCATTCCCCTCACCTCCAAAATCTCGGGGTTCTGTCCGCGCAGGACCAGGAGCTGATGGTGACAAGTCTGCTGTTGGTGGGGCTATCCCTGCAACCCGCTCTGATCTGGGTGCTGACTGGACAGGTGCTGGCTGAAGTTGAGGAGGTAGAAAATAAAGTGGGAGAAAGTTTTCCCTGGTTGAACATGGAATAACTGAAGGACCTCCCTTCTTCTCCTTTGGCCGTAACATCAGGACTGCCGTTTCAGCTTGCAATGCACAAACCTGGATCCCAGGAGGGACAGGCACACAAGTGGAGAGCCATGAATCAATGCACGGAAACTGATCTGCAGGTCCCCTTTCTGGGCTGTAAGAGCCAGCCATGCCTCTCTAACCTTTTCCTCATCTAAAGTTCCCTCTGAGGGCTACTAAGGACTTACGTGTGGCCACTCAAGTTCACAAAGTGTACGAAGTTTCTGGGGTTTCATTTTAAGAGCATAATCTCCAGAAAATCCCATCTTAAAATTCTTAAGCATACACTATAAAACAGTAGGTCGAGATGTTCCTGAACCCATGATTAACAACTGTATGGAACAATTCAAATTATGGTGTATATGGTACCCTTGAACAGTGATGCAGGATGGACAAAGAAGGGGTGGCCACTCAAAAGCAATCCACTCTGTGTGACTTGTACTTTAAGGACTGTCCAGGCATTTAGGAATTTTGCTCGTCGCAAGAGTTTCCCATCTGGCCTTTCTTAGATGTGTCCACAGAATTGCAAATCGGGCCCAATCAAGGTCAGAAAGGGACTGGTCTCCCGAAGTCAGCAGAAAAACAAAGACATCAGAGTTGTGGCTGGAGGTGCATCTGAAGAAGATTAAAGTCACAGTGGCCAGATATGCATGCCTCTCAAGCGAATAAATGAAACCTTGTGATTACTGGTACCACCCTTTTGAGACTTCCTGTATAAGTAAACCATTATCTCATTACGGGTGGGCCACCCTCTCTCACCCACTAAGACTATGACAATAGATTATCGTTCAAGATGTCATCCATGTACACTTCCTATGCAATTTGCTTCCCATTGGATCAATATTACCTAACAAACTATACTTGTAATCTTATTGGTTGGTCATAATTCTGTACCTACTTCATGATTTTGCTCTATAGAACTTCCTCTGTAAAGTGGAGCCCATGGCAATCTACTTTTCAGGTCCTCTCCTGCTTCTCAGGATCTGTCTCTTCCCTCAATAAATTTCCTATTCTTAATCTCTGTTGTTCCTCAGAATTCATTCTTCGATTTTGGGGAACATGAACATAGTGGACATCTAGCAGGTTGGGAGTTATATTAGTTCCCCTATATCATTTGGAGATCCTATATCATCACTGGGTCCCGTAAAGTCCAGATAGATATCAGTAACCCAAGTGTGAGTAACCAGAACCTTCTGGATTGGATCATTATTAGCTAAGCAGCTATACTTGTAATCCTATAGGATGTTGGCAGTTTGACCCACATTGTACCCACATTGTGACTTTGCTGAATAAATTACCCCGACAAAGGGCCTCAGTGGCAACCAATTCTGGGACCGTCTCCTGTCTCAGGAGCTACTCTTATTCCCCAATAAACCTTTCCTACTCTTAATTTCCAACGACTTTTGGAATTCATTCTTTGATTTCAGGGGCCACAAACTCAGCATATGTAGCAGGTTGGGAGCCATATTTTTCCCTACATCATGGTGATCTTTAGTAAACGTAGCTACTTACTGTATGGTATGGGGTGTACACTTGGCAATTGTTTCCTGGTCATACACAAGAGCGCGGACTACTTTTGGCCCACTCAACAGTAAGACTTTCTTTAACCTCACATACACAGGAAAAACAGGTCACTGTGAGAAGAAAGCAGGAACCAGAAGGAATCTGACTGTTGCCATTCTGCTCAGAGACACCTTAAACTGTAGACTCCTAGCTCAGCTTCACCTGGGGACTCACGACATTATCAGCCCTGCTATTGACAGTAACTACTACATCCTCCACTTTTCTAAGCCTCCTCATTGGGTAACCATTATCACTTGTGCTCTCTCAAACCTTGATCTGGGCAGGAAACCACAACCCTCTTTCACTACTGCCCCCCAAGACTACAAAACCCCATACCCTGCATGAGAGCTGCTGGTCTGGTCTCTGGTGCCAGAGTGGTCTGTCTCCAGTTTGTTCTAAAATAAACCTGTTCTGTTGAGCTCATACTTCTGTTTCTTCTTTTCCTTTTGTCTAACACCAGGGACCCCACATGCCAGGGCTCCTTCTCACACAAAACCACACAAAAACCTCCAGACTGGGCTCAAGGACCGACACAGGAACCTGCAGGACCCTGGGTCCCAGCTGGAGATGGAAGCACACCTGCGGCCAGCGGGGACCCAGGGTGCAGACCCGGGAGCTGAACAGAAGGCTGAGGTCCTGTCCCAGCGGCTTCTGGCCTATGCTAAATATCCCACATCCCTGAATGTGGATACCCTGGCTACACACTTAGCATTCCTAGGTTCTGGGGTGACTGAAGCCCTCAGAGTTCACTAAGGGACCAAAACTGAGCCATGTGGGCCTCTCAGCCCCAGTCACTGGTCCCAAACACAGTGGCATCATCAAGTAAATTCAATGTAGTTCCCAGCAACTCTCTGCAGAACAGCACTCTTCACTGGACAGTTTACATTGCCTGACCTGATGGGGTACTGATACAGGACACACTCCTAAGCCTGGGTGACAGAAGGAATTTCCTACTGTGAAGAAAAGTAATCTTTTCTGTCAAAGGAGATAACTAAAATAACTCCATTAATAATTCCTATTTTTGTATGACCTTATGTAAAATATACACGCTTGTTTCTTGAAAACTTGAGACAAAGTGCTACTTGCCTGTCCACCTGCCATAAAGTTTTGTAACAAAGGGCTTTCCAGATCACAGAAATTGCTCTGCCTAGCAACCACAAGCTCATTAAACTAGCCAATCCAGTTAGATTGTGAAGCCACACTCCTTAAAGACACAATGGCTACTGAGCATCAGGGACAAAAACTGAGTGTGCTTGGTTGCTTCCTCTAGCTACACACCCTTCTGCAGAAGTAAAGTTTGCCCTGCCGAGATACTTTCAGGAGTTTGTCTTTTCCTGTTTTGTTTGCAACACCAGAGAACTCGTGGCCAACACTACCTGTCTCTCTGGGTTCAAAATGATGATTCCAGCCACAGCTCTTCCCAGCCCAGATTTCCTGAACTGTAGCACAACTGGCGTACTCTGAAGGGCAATACTAGTATTTATTTTATTTTATTTATTTTTGGTACAGGGGATGAAACTCAGGACCTCGTGCTTTCGAGGCAGGCAGTGGAACCACTGAGTTAAATCCCTGGCCCTTAATTTTTTAATTAGTAAGTGTTTGCAACACATAATGATTCAATTCACCATAGAAAGTCAGTACAAGTACATAACACATCTTAATTCTTTTCACTTTCTCCTCACCTCTCTACTTTCGCTCCACCTCCTGGGCTCTTCCCATTTGTGGAAGGTCTGTCCCCCTATTTCCTGTTAGGGTTTGATCTTTAACTTTTTTATATTTTGGGTTTCTCATATAAGAAAAAACATGTGATATTTAAGCTTGAGTATCTGATTTCATTTCAGCGGAACTTGTCCTGCCTTAAAAGAGCCTGCACCTGCTTCTTGTTATGGGCAGTGGGCTGTTCTTCCTGGAAAAGGAGTCAGAGGTGTGTGCAGGGGGTTCTAGACTCGGTGTGTCTTGGAGATAACCCTAGCCCAACCTAGTTAAAAGGGATGGTGGTTCTAATGTTACCCCTCAGGAATTTGGAATGAGGCAGAAGGGCCAAGGTTTTCTCAGACTTTATCTCTCAATAGATCTACTTCAGCCAAGAAAACTAAAACGCACCAACAAGGCAATGTTATTCAATGCACAGAGGTAATGCAATTATATTCTACAAAAGAATCAAGAAAAGGAAAACACAAAGCTTTGTACATGCTCAGAAAAGAACCATGCATCCCTCAAGATCACAAGGTTAAGACATATTCCCAATCTTGAGATCCAGACTGAATATGAAAAGCAAGGCCCAATAAAGATAACTCCAAGATACAGAGGTAGGGACACATGGAAATCTAATTCTAGGAACCCATTATTCCCTGAAGTCATCAATGCTAAGCGTTCAAACACTGTCCTTCAAATCATTAATATTCACCAGATGGAAATTCTCACCTAGAACCACAATGAATCTCTCATGTAAATACTGGGTGGGCACATGAACCCTTTCTCCAGGAGAATACCTAAATGAATCTTATCTAAGCCCGACATATACAAATATTCTTCATATTTATAAGTTACAGATTGGCCCCCATCTCTATGCATGTCAAAACAAAACACTATCAATAAAATAACCCTGTGGCAAAAAGAATTCCAACTCATAAGACACACAATCCCAATTGTATCTCCAAGTGGATTTCCTGCTGTCCAGGCTCTGCAGCACCTCACTGTCATCACTCCTTCTGTAATGTTCTAAGAAGGTGGAGGCAACATGCAGAGGAGAGAAGCTGCCCAGGAACCACCAAGGAAAACCTCATGCCTTCCCTTTGCAGGTTCAAAATAGGCCCCAGCTTGGACTCACTGGCCTCATGCCTCTGCTAACCACTGCAGCTCATTAAACTGCTTCAACACAGCTCTGATAAGGCAAATGAAACAAACAGTGGTCCCTGAGTTAGAATGTTTGAAGAAAAAACAAGGTAGGTCCAGCTGTACTTCTGTGCTTACATATAATGTAGGTTAAAAATCTAAAATAATCTCTATGGATTTTAAAAGACATATTTATTACTCTGAAAATGAAAAGATGCCAACAAACTATCATTCTCATGAGAAAAACTGGTATGGGAACTGAATAATCAATGGGTACTCTGACCTTTCTTCACTGCTTTGGCAGTTCCCTTGGCCTCCCAATTGATAGATGTCATCAGGTGCTTTATGTCTTGTAATTTACACATTCTTTACTCTTTTCAAGCTGTTCTCAAGCCCCTCCCACCATTGACCCAACCAATTATCTCAATAATAAATTCTAAACATGGTAAACCTCTCTTTCAAGAAGCCTCACTGGCCCCAAGGTAAATCTTCTGGATGGTCTCTGACCTCACTTGATTTAAATTATCTTTTTGAAATTATCTAACAAAATAGATACATGGTGCTATATCAAGTAAATACAAAGGCCCATCTCTTTACCAAAACTGAGGCAAGATAATGTAAAAACCCAGAATATTCCAATAACAGCCAATAAAATTGAAGCAGTAGTGGGGGGAAGGAAAAAAAAAATAAACCTAAGTAAGAAAAGCCCAGGTCTTGATGGTCTCTATACCAAATTCTAGAAGATCATCAGTGAATATATAATGTCAATATGCCTCAAGCTCTTCAGTGAAACTGAAAGAAAGCAGTACTCCCAAAGTCACTCCTGAAAGCTACCAGTACCCTGATTCTAAAACCAGACAAGGATCCAACCAAAAGACAACTACATGCCATCCTTTTTAAAGAACATAAATGCAAAAGTCCTCAATGTGATATGTCGAAGAAAAAGCAACAAATCATCAAAATGAGGGCTAGGGGTTTAGCTCAGTGGTGCCACCGCCTGTCTTGCAAGCACAAGGTCCTGAGTTCAATTCCTAGTACCAAAAACAAAAACAAATCATCAAAATGATCATAATCGTGGGCTGGGAGTTTAGCTCAGTGGTTTTGCTGCCTGCTGCACAAGCTCAGAGTTCGATCCCCGGTAACAACCAAAAAAAAGACTGCCATTGTTTCTGGTGTAAGTCGAGTTCTTAGCATCGTTTGGACCAGTGATTTAGCTCAGTGGTGCCGCCACCTCCCTCAGAAGTGCAAGGTCCTGAGTTCAATCCCAGGTACCAAAAACAAAACAAAACAAAACAAAAAGATAACAATCATGACTAAGTAAGCTTCATCCCTAGGATAAAGGATGGTTCAACACATGCAAATCAATAAACATAACACATCACAAACAGAAGCAAGGACACAAATCACATGATCAGCTCAGTACTGCAGAAAAGGTCTCTAATATAATCCAGCATCTACTCATGATAAAAATCCCTGAAGAAAATAGGTATAGGAGGACCTTATCTCAATCTGATAAAAAACCATTTAAATAAATCAATAGAAAAAATCATACTAAATGAGGAGAAACTGAAAGCTTTCCCCCTGAAGTCAGGAACAAAATATGGATGTCCACTATCACCACTCTGGATCACCATAATACTGTACTTGAAATATTAGCCAGAGCATTCTTTTATTATTTGCAGATGACATGATATTCTACACAGAAGATCCAAAAAATTCCTCCAGAAGACTCCTAGAATTAATAACGTAATTCAGCAATGTACACAGTAGGACACAAAATCAACACATAAAAATCAATTGCTTTCCTGTGCACTAATAATGAACTCCCTGAGAAAGAAATTAGGAAAATGCCATGTACAATACCATCAAGAAAAATTAAATACATAGGAATAAACTTACCAAGGAAGAAAAAGACTTCTGCCATAAAAACTATTGTACTCTGCCAGGGATTTAGCTCAGTGGCACCGCGCTTGCCTCGAAAGCACAGGTCCAGAGTTTGATCCCCAGCACCAAAAACCAACCAAACAAACAAAAAATTGGAGTACTCTGAAAAAGGAGATCAAAGAGGACAGTAAAAAAAGGAAAGCCAGGCCAGGGATTTATATCAGTGGTTCCGAGGCCTTCCTCCCAAGCACAAGGACCTAAGATCGATCCCTGGTGCCTCCCCCCACCCAAAAATGGAAAGCTGCCCAGGGATTTAACTCAGTGGTGTTGCCGCCTGCCTAGCAAGCTCAAGGTCCTAAATTCAATCCCTGGTAACAAAAACAAAACCAAATAAACAAAAAAAAAGGAAAGCCATCCCATGTTCCTGGATAGGTATAACAAATATTGTCAAAATGACCATTTTTTTAAAGTTATATTTACCACACAATCCCAATAAAATACCAACAATATTCCATACAGAACAAGAGAACACAATTCTAAAATTTATATGAATTCAGAAGAGACCCAGAAAAATCAAAAGTAATCCTGGGCAACAAGAGCAAGCAGGAGGCATCACAATCCTAGAATTCAAGTTATGTTATAAAGCTACAATAAAAATAGTATTGTACTGGCATAAAACAGACACATGGATCACTGCAACAGAGCAGAGGATCCAGAAACAATCTCAGGCACATTCAGCTATTTGATTTTTTGGGGGGATACTGGGGATCAAACTCAGGACCTTGCACTTGCAAGGCAGGCAGCAGCACCACTGAGCTAAATCCCCAGCCAGCTATATGATTTTTGACAAACAGACCAAAAACACACACTGGAGGAAAGATAGCCTCTTAAATAAGTGGTTCTGAGAAAACTGGATATCCACATGCATAAGACTGAGTCTACACCCATATGTTTCACCATGTACTAAACTGAAAGTAATGGATCAGAACTCTAAATGTTAAAACAGAAACACTTAATCTGCTCAACAGTAAAATAAGTAAACCTCTTGAGGACATACAAGTAGGGAAGGACATTTTGAACACAACTACAATGGCACAAGAACTGGTACCAAGAGGGGCCAGGGATTTAGCTTAGTAGTTCCACCGCCTGCCTCGCAAGTACAAGGTCCAGTGTTTGATCCCTGGTACCAAAAACAAAAACAAAAACAAAAACAACAAAGAAGTGATACCAAGAATTTACAGAGGACTAACATAAAAAAAAAAAATTAGACCTTCCCTGAAATATAAGACCCAATAAAAAACATGGGCTACTGGGCCAGGGATTTAGCTCACTGGTGCCACGCCTGCCTCACAAGCACAAAGTCCTGAGTTCGAACCCTGGTAACAAAACAAAACAAAAAACATGGGCTACTGAAATAAACAGATGATTCTCAGAAGAAAAAATAGTCCAATAGCAAATTGATACTTGAAGAAATGTTCAACATCACTAGCCACTAGATAAATGCAAATGAAAATAACAATCTCCAAGTAATCAAATAAGAAATGCAGGAGAGGCTTCTGTGAAAAACAACCCTTTTTACATTGTTGGCGCAAATGTAAACTAGTATAACTACTAGGGATATAAGTATGGATATTCCTCAAAAAGCTAAAATTAAATTCCATGTGATTACATATCTTTCCTAAAGAGTTAAAGACTTCATGTTACATTGCCATATGCATACCCATTTTTATAGCAGCACAATTCATAATAACTAAATCTTCAAAGTGGCCTATATGTACATCAACAAATGAGCTGATAAAGCAAATATGGTATTTATACACAATGGAGTAGTACTCTAGCTTAAAACTAAACCAGTTATTTGTAGGAAAATGAATGCACCTTAAGACAATAATGTAAAGTTAAACAAACCAGACACACAAGCTTAAGCATCACATGGTTTCTCTTATTTGAGAAACCCAAAATATAAAAAAAGAGCAAAATAAATGATGTGATACAAACACAAGCGAACTATCCACAAGGAATATACTCATTATGTAATGTAAACATGTACCAATTAAAAAAATATAAACAGGGCTGGGGATTTAGCTCAGTGGCACCGCAGCTGCCTCACAAGTGCAAGGTCCTGAGTTCAATCCCCGGTTACCGCCCCCCCAAATATATATATAAAAACAGAAAAATACCAACATTTCTATATTTCTCCACTGGATGCAACTTAGTTTATTCATATGTTGCCTATCAGGACTAATGCTGCCTGATTTTGGTTGAGTCCAGTTAAATTCAATGAATATTAGGTCACACAAACATATTAAAATATGACTCTTTCATCTTAGTGCATCTACTAACGTTGAATCATCCAGAGTCTACACAGCCTGTTTGGTAAAATTCATGAGCAGCCTCCCCAATTCTCTCACTCTTGATGTTACCTTCTAACACTCTGAGAACAGGATGTTTGTAGTTCTAGGTACATTGTACTGATGCTTAGTCCAATTTTATCTTTTGTTTCTAATCCACATCTTCCTCACAAATTGGAAGTCACACATTGCTGGTGGGAATATTAAATGGGGCAGTCACTTTGTGAAATGTTCTTGTAACTACTGAAATAATTATACATGCAGTTAACTGTCTTGAGTCCATTTTCTATTGCCAATTACACAATACTGCAGACTGCCTTAGCTCTAATGAATAAAGAACAGAAGTTTGTTGTGTTTTTTTTTGGTACCAGGGATCGAACTCGGGTCCTTGCACTTGCAAGGCAGGCGCCGGAACCAGAGCTAAATCTCCAGCCCAAATAGAAGTTTATTTTGCCTCCTACTTTTAGAGTAGCACTGAAGAGCAGCATCTGATGATGGCCTCTTTCCTGGCAGAGACACAGTTCATACAGGGGATCATATGACAAGAGATAAAATACAGTGAGTGTGTGTGCTGTCTCTATCCCCTTTCCTGTAATGCTACCAGTATTCCATCATGTTGACCCCACGCACACAACTTTTTCTAATCCTAATTCCCTGTGAAGGCCCCACCTGTAGATATCGCCATTAGATAATTTTCATATCCCACCATGGGCACTAGACTGCAACATAATTTTTTGGAAGGGACAAACCAAGAGTTACTGTATTACACTATCAATTCCCCACTCCTTGGTATATACAGAAAAAAAAAGTCAAAAACTTTACACCACAGGTTCTTCACTAAGTATTTATGGCAATAGCATTCATAAAAGCCAAAATGTAGAAGCAATTCAAATGTTCACCAATGGATTGATGAATGAAGATTGCGATGAAATAGAACATTATTCAGTCATGAAAATGAATGATGCACTAACACATGCTGCAGCGTGGATGAACCTTGGAAACACTAAGCTTAGTCAAGGAGTTGAGATATGGACAGGTACCAAATGTTTCCAAGTACAAGAAATGTCCAGAACAGGGAAAAAAAAAATCTATAAAGCTCAATGAATACAAATAGTTTTTGGAAGTAAGGAAAATACTAATAACTATGGTGATTACACACATCTTAAAATGAGAAAATTATATGATACGTGAAGGAAATCTTAATAAAACTGTAGAAAACATAATACAGAGCTGCAGTAAGAATTGTCTTCCAAACCCTAAACACAGTAACTCCATCTTGTGGTGTACACAACCCTCTCAGCGTAACTGTTCAATGGGTCCTTCAGCCCCCACCAGGTGCTGCCACACTGCAAATAACAAGATCATCTGACATTGCAGCTAGACACTTCTGGCCAAGAGTGGTGGAGTTTCCCTGTTCAGGGTGGGTAGGAGCAGAGTACGCACAACTTATCCCATGGACCCTTCTTGATTTTGATCCTGCTTTTCCTATTTCAATTAGTGCTTTATAAAAATAGTACAGCAGTTCAGCACAGGAGAGTTGGTCATTTTAGTAGCAATGCAGCCTACAAGTTGTTCAGTGCTTCGTAAGCGATGCCTAATAACCAGTTACTCAACAAACTAAAGTGACCAAGTTGCTCCTTCATTTGTCAACTCCTCAGAATCCAGAGGAAGATGTTTCCTTACATCTGTCCTGGAAATTTACACAATATCTGGTGTCTGAACATGTATCAGAGAAGAGCATCCAAGGGGGAAAGGCTGGGGTGGTTGTCCTGCTTCATGTGGTACAATGAGTGTGGTCTATTTTGTGAGTATGTGGATGCCCTGAAAACACCTAAGAGACTGGAGAATATACTTCAATCCCTGTGACAACAGGATGGGATCAGAGGAGACCTGTGGTGGTGGTGGTGGTATGGCCTTATTCTCAGTGATAAAATACGCTTCTGAGGCTGCATTGTCTACCCAGTGGGAATCTGCTCACAAGAAAAAGGAACTCCAATGTGATGTGAGAAGTATCCTTCACTTTACCCTCTAACTTGACATGGAAATTAGATACAAGGAAGGATGAAATGTAAGTTCTACATTTTCATTTCTTATGACTAGGGGAAAAAAAGGAAAGAAAGTATAGTATAGGTCTATTTTGTACCTCCAAATCTTGCCTGAAACCTACACACCTGCAATCCATGGGAAAAGTGTGACAGGAAGGAAGAGGAAAGATGGGGTGAAGGTTTTGGATGCCATCCTCATACCCTACCACTATTACAAAGAAAGGGAAAGTCCATGCTTCAGCATGGAGATGAAGACATTATTAATGGGTCTACTCAGCAGACTATGGTCATCAGGGAATACCTTCATCTGAACTACTAGAGGTAGAGAAAGCTTTCAAGTAAGCAGTAGCAGAGCCATACTGCTCTTAGCTTGTTCCTGTCTGCTTTTCCCTTCCCAACCATCTAGCCAAATGCTATCTGTACTCATCTGTATTGCTTCTGCTGCCCATTCCTTCTTTGGGCCTCGGCTAGTGCCACTGGTACACCTACCAATCATATTAATAGGTAGTGTCCCTTACAATACCTTGTCTGGCTTAGATGGTGGTTCAATCACTGGAAGGGAAGAGTCAGTTAGCTTGGAAAGAAACCGACCCTAGTGTGGCCGAGATGGTCTTTGTCACAGGGATAGGAGACAGGACTCCATGCTGCTGCAACTCTGTGTACCATTTGTGCAAAGTCTGATTTTGTGCAACAACAGAAAAGGACTTGGCCAAAAGATCTTCAGTGCAGCCCTTTACTGGGTATTCTGTTTATGCTATCACTGAGGCAGAGCCAGAGATAGATTCCACCTGCTGCAGGGCTTTATGTATGGCCACCAACTGCTGTTTCAGTGCCAAACAGGCTGTTGTCACTGCAGTGGTTCCACACTAGAACAGGACCATTAAGTCCATATTACTGAAGATACCACATGCTTTGCTGCAGGACAGGGAAAAATCAATTTGGGACTTACCTGGAAGCTTCCTCTCTATTGGATGGCACTTATAATATTGTTGATAGGTAAGTTAATTAGATATCTTGTAGGCAGTTAGGGCCAGTGGGCGAGAAGCCAACATCGAGGACAATGAAGACACATTCACTGAAAGCCAGAATTCTAAAAGAAGAGAAACTACCACATCCAAGCAGGATAAAAGGCAGTGATTGATATGCTAAATAGGTATCAATCCCCTGGGTGGGAAACCAAGATATTCCAAGAAAGATCCCTGACCCACCCTTTACAGAAAATCCTTGCTCATTCCTTCTACACTTGCTTCATGACTTGTTTCCCCATTGAATCCCCATTTAATCATCACCTAAGCCACAATACTTGTCGTAATCTTATTGGCTGTTTATAGTTTTGTCCGCCTTGTGATTTCTCATTGGATCAATATTACCTAAGCAACTGTACTTACAATCTCACTAGTTGACTATAGTTTTGTCCCACCTTGAACCTGCCTCACCTCACGGCTTTGTCCCATTAAACACCTTTGAGAAGTTGGGTGAGTGGGCAACTCACTTTCCAGTCCCCCTTCTGTCTCTCTTAGAAGCTTTCTTTCTCTCAATAAATTTTTCCCACTCTTAACCTCCACTGTTCCTAGAATTCATTCTTCGATTTTAGAGAACATAAACTCGCCTTCCAGATTCCTAGCAGGTTTGGAGGATGCTGTGCTGCCTGGCAGGGGAAAATTGTCAAAAACAGTTCCTCTCAGCTGTGGACCTCACATGTTGCATTTCCAACATGTCAGACAGGATGTGCCTATTGGTGCAGTGGTGGCATTACTTGTCTGGATGCAACTTTCAAATTGGACCTTAAGACTGTTCGAAGGGAAGAAATCCACATTTGGTACTGTAAGCCACAGACAAAACCCTGCGCCTGGGGAACACATAGGCCCCAGCAGGGAGGCCACTGGCATTGTTTTGTTTTCGAAAAGGTATGACATCCAGTGAAACTGCTGTCAAAACATTCTCAGGCAGGGCCGGGGATTTAGCTCAGTGGTTCTGCCACCTGCCTTGCAAGCGCAAGGACCTGAGTTCGATCCCCAGTAGCCCCCCCACCCCAAAAAAGTAAGAGTATAACTATTTGGAATACATGTGATAGAAAAGGATTCGTTTGCAGACTAAAAATGAATTGAACACATGATTGAAAAGTGACAAACACATACCCAACTCAAGATGATAAAACATTATAGACAAAACAAGCTATATCCTTGGTTGAAAAACCATCAAATAAGTTATAAGAAAGACCACAGAAAACAAGCAAAATGTTTTATATGAATAGGGGATCAGCTGATACCATCCATGGCCATGTCCTTTCATTTGAATTTTAATGCAATCTACAGACCAGTCATACTCCTCCAAGGTCCTGAGAATGATGTATGCATTTGTACATGGAAACAACCTATAGCCTTGGTTGAGAAAAACAAATAAGTTATATGTAAGAAAAACCATAGCAAATAATCAAAATTTATATGGATGGGGAATCAGTTGATACTGTTCACTGCCATGTCCTGTAAGTTGAATTTCAATAGAATGTACAGACCATTCTCCTCTAATGTCTTGAGAATGACATATGCATTCAAACCTGGAAACATGAGCTATTTTTCATAGTACTGTAATACAAGGTTGCAAAAAAATTCTAGACTATGACCACTGAAATAGAAGAGAAAAAAAGGTTGTTTGTGCCTCATATATGGACATGTAAAATATACTGAGGCAAAGAAACCACCTATTTCTTTTTCATATTATGCTGAAATTTCCAAGAGGCCAAAACTAAAAGAATACCACATAGTAACAAAACACCACATATTAACAAGATAGGAAAAGTAGGCAAAGAAGCAGATAGCAGACATGTATGGGAACAAAAGAGGAATACATGTAACAAAAAAACACCTGGAGAGTAACCCATGTTAGAACGTTTATTAGGGTGCCTAGGATAATTACTGAAGTCTTAAAACTTAAATTATTCTTTTGTGAATATATTTCATGATGAATGATTTCAATAAAGAATTCTGTTCAGGAAAGGACATACTGATTTCCATGTTTCTCTGCCTTGAAAGTTGGCAATCTGAATCATAGTTCACAGCTTATCAGCAAAAAACAAAGTACCAAAAAGGAAGCAGAAGTCAGAGGGCATGCCAGCCATCAGTGCACACAGCAGGTTTACAAATCCAACTAAGAAGGGCTGGGGATTTAGCTCAGTGGTTCTGGCGCCTGCCTCGAAAGCACAAGGTGCTGAGTTCGATGCCCGGAACCCAAAAACAAACCTAGGAGCCACGGAAAGGTGTATTAATTATATAATTAAGGGTTCAGAAAAAGTGAGGAAAGCTACTCAAGTAGGTAGCAAGTATTGAAAAAGAGCAGGGAGGGGCTGGGGAATTAGCTCAGTGGTTCTGCTGCCTGCCTTGCAGGCACAAGGACCCAAGTTCGATCCCCAATACCACACACACACACAAAAAAGACAAGGGTAATACATCCATCCCATGAAATACATAATAAAGAGAAAGCGCAGGGAAAGAAGCCTGGCCTGGGAGATCTATTGAGGTTAATAGAGAAAGTATGGTAAGAAGTCACTGTAGGGCTGGGGATTTAGCTCAGTGGTTTCGCCTCCTGCTGCGCAAGCGCAAGGACCCGAGTTCAATCCTTGGCACCAAAAAAAAAAAAAGGAAGTCACTGCCACAGGCACATGCTTGGGTTGGTTTCAGTCTCCTAATTCAAAGAAGGAAGATCATTGGTTTGGTTCATCTCATGTTCCTGTGGGGGCACAAAGGGAAGAAGGTCTGTTGAGAACTAAATACCATCACCAAACATCAAAAAAATGCACTCATATACTTCCCACTGCACAGTTCAGCATGAAACAATAGAGAAGGAACCATTTCTGTCCACACACACACACACACAAAAAAAATCAAAGAAATTTAAAATCCACTCTTCTAGACTTAAAGAACATCAAAATACATTCCATTGGCTCTAAACTCAAGGAACAAAGAAGCTCACAGAGACAAGCATTAACTTACTGCAAAACTAACCCAGTAAAACAAACGTGTGAAAACTAAAAACGTGTTCCTGAAGTGCTATAGCCTGTGAGATGCCAACTTTGAGAGGTATGAGCTGTGATCTCAAAATATGGTGAATGTTTACACTTAAAAATTTTATTTCAGTTTTGCTGAAATACTGTTCCTTTTAGGAACATTTTTGTTAATCCCTATCAAAATAGTAACCCTCAGCCAGCCATGTCGGTGAACACCTGTAATCTCATCACCTAGGGGCGGAAGCAGGACTGCTGTGACTTCAAGGCCAGCCTGGGCTACACAGTGAGTTCAAAGCCACCCTGAACTGCACAGTGAGACCCTATCTCAATCAATCAATCAATCAATCAGTCAATCTACCCACCCCTCAGTTTGAACACTTATTGTTACTGACACTTTCTAGTCCTCCTTCACAAGTGTCCTTAGTTGACGAGTTGTGGCCCCTTTGATGTTCTGAATCCAATTTTAAATATTTACCTTTCATAGTTACTGTGACTTTGGGGAAGAGCCAGAAGTCACAGGCACCAGTTCTGGTGAACAGGTGAATAAGGACAGTATAATGCTTTCATGGGCCTGCCTTTCCACTGGATGGCACTCAGCAGCAGCATCACCATACTTTTCTTGTAAAGATACAAAAAGAAGACTGCCTGAATTACTTCAGAAGTGGCAAGAGCAGTGGAATGAGTGTGTTTGGGGCCAACAAGAGTATTTTGAGGAGGACTGATGGCAATGTCTTTCTAAGTGTGAAAATTCACCATATATTTTCATCCCACCTCATAAACCCTCCAATGGACACAATTCTACAGATCCTATAAGTTTTTGAGTTTTACCAATAAAATCCTTACCAAATTCACTTAGCAACAATCTGAGGAAAATTTTGCGTGTTTTTCATAGTGGGAAGACAAAATAGTCATTATGAAAAATCTGTTCTTTCATAAGTTCTCTCTCGAAAACAAGAAAGAAAAATTATTTCCCATTTAGTATGATGTTGGCTGTTTGTCACAGATGGCTTTTAGGAGATTAAGACCAAGTATTTCAATTTTTTGGAAGGATTTTTTATCTTTTCTTTGGTACTGGGGATTGAACTCAGGTCCTTCCACTTTCGAGGCAGGTGCTGGAACCACTGAACTAAATCCCCGGCCCTTCTTCTGTAGGGTCTTAAAAATCATGAATGGGTATTAGGCTTTGTCAAATGCTTTTTTTGTGTCTATTGAGATAATCACATGACTTTTGTCTTTGGCTCTGTTGATTCAGTGTATTACATTTATTGATTTGCATATATTGACCTATCCCTTCATCCCTGGGATGAATCCTACTTGGTCATGCTGTATAATCTTGATGATTTGCTGCATTCTGTTTGCCAGTATCTTACTGAGGATTTTTGCATCTACATTCATTAGGAAGATTGGACTGTCATTCTCTTTTTTTTGATTGAGTCCTTTACTGGTTTTGTTATTAGGGTAATACTTGCTTCCAGGAATGATTTTGGGAGTACTGCTTCCCTTTCAATTTCATTAAAGAGTTTGAAGAGTAGTAGCATTATATCTTTTCTAAATTTCTTGTAGAATTCAGCAGTGAAACTATCAGGGCCTGAAATTTTATTTCTTGGTAGGTTTTTAATTACATCATCAATTTCCTTAACTGATATTGGATTATGTAGAATTTTTATATCTTCTTGATTCAACTTTGGCAATTCCAATGTATCTAGAAATCTGTCCATTTCTTCTGTTTTCCATCTTATCTTATCAGAGTACAGGTTCTCTTTTTTTTTCTTTGATACCAGAGATCAAACTTGGGACCTTGTGCTTGTGAGGCAGATGCTTAAACCACTGAGCTAAATCCCCGGCCCAGAGTACAGGTTCTCAAAGTAGGTATTGATGATCTTCTGGATTTCCACAGGATCCATTGTGATTTCACTCTTTTCACTAACTGCATAAATCTGAGTGTTTTCTTTCCTATTTTTTGAACCAGTTTGCAAAGGATTTATCAATTTTAATCTTTCAAAGAACTAACTTCAATTCATTGATTTTTTTATATTGTTTTCTTAGTCTCTATTGCATTAATTTCTGCTCTGATCTTTATAATTTCCTCCCTTGTATGAGCCTTGATTTGTTCTTTTTCTAGAAGTTTGAGGTTCAAAATTACGTTGTTTATTTGAGCTCACTCTATTTTCCTGATGTGAGAATTCACCACCATAAACTTCCCTCTTAGGAATGCTTTCATTATGTCCCATAAGTTCCAGTATGTTGTATTAGCATTATCATTTAATTGTAGATACTGTTTAATTTCTTCCTTAATGTCATCTGTGACCCACTGGTAGATCAGGAGAGTATTATTTAATTTCCATGTGTTTATGGAGTTTTTGTTATTTTTGCCGTTGATTTCCAATTTCATTGCACTATGGTCAAATATGCATGCTATAATTTCAGTTCCTTTGCATTTACTTAAGCAGTTCTATGGGCTAGTATGTGATCTATTTTGAAGGACATCCCGTGCGCAGCTGAGAAGAATGTATATTTTGATATTGTGGGGTGAACACTCTGTAGACATCCACTAAGTCCATTTGTTCACAGGTTTGCTTCAGTTCTGGTATTTCTTTGTTGATTTTTTTTGTCTAGTTAATCCGTCTATTTGTTACAGTGGAGTATTAGGGTCTCTGACTACAATTGTATTAGTGCTTATTACATTTTTCATGTCTGTTAATATCACTTTTATATAGTTGGGTGTATGAGTATCTGGTGCATATATATTTATGATTGTTATCTCTTCTTCTTGGAATTTTCCCTTATTAAGTATGTAGTGACCTTCTCTGTCTCTTTTGAACAGTCTTGGCTTGAAGTTCACATTGTCTACAAATATCAAAAACTGAAAGCTTTCATTCTAAAATCAGGAACAAGGCTGAGGATTTAGCTCAGTGGTTCTGCCTCCTGCCTCGCAAGCGCAAGGACCCGAGTTCAATCTCCGCTACCACACACACACACACAAAAAAAATCAGGAACAAGACAAGGATGTCTACTATAATGACTCCTATTCAATATAGCTCTAGAAACATTAACCAGAGCTATTAGACAATACAAAGAATTGAAGAAATAAAGATGGAAAAGGAAGAAGTTAAAATATCACTATTTGCAGATGACATGATACTCTACTTAGAAGACCCCAAAAACTCCACCAAAAGACTTGTAGGTTTAATAACCAAATTCAGTAGCATAGCTGGATACAAAGTGAATGCTCAAAAATCAACAGTATTTCTGTACATAAATAACAAACTGACTAAGCAAGAAATTAGGGAAACACCTTTCAAAGTAGCATCCAAAAAAAAATTGATGTACTTAGGAATCTATTCAACAAAAGTAAAAGATCTTTACTTTGAAAAATACAGTATTCAGGGCTGGGGATTTAGCTCAGTGGTTTTGCTGCCTGCTGCACAAGCTCAAGGACCCAAGTTCAATCCCCAGTACCAAAAAAAAAAAAAGGGCCAGGGATTTAGCTCAGTGGTTTCGCCACCTGCTACGCAAGCACAAGGACCCGTTCGATTCTGGGTACCACAAAAAAAAAAAATTCTGGGCAACAAAAGCATGGCAGGGGTCATCACAATCCGATTTGAAATTATACTAGAGTTACAGTGATAAAAACAGCAATGGTACTGGCAAAAAACAACCCAGAATCAATGCAACAGATTAGAAGATATAGAAAATAACCCCAAACACACTCACCCACCTTACCTTTGACAAAGGGGCCAATCGTTCACTGGAAGAAAGATAGCCCATTTAATAAGTGGTACTGGAAAAAGTGGCTTTTTCTACATGTCAAAGACTAAAACTAGGCCCATGACTCTCACCATGTACTAAACTCAAATCAAAATAGATCAAGCATCTAAATATTAAAACAGAAACACTAAATCTGTTGGAAGAGAGAATAGATAGAACTGTTGAGGACATAGATGTATGCAAAGACTTCATGAACAGAACCCTGATCACACAGGAAATACTACAAAGAATCAACCACTGGGATTTCATTTTATTAAAAAGCTTTTGTACAGCCAAAGAAATCATCACAGAGTGAAGAGACAACCTACAGAGTGGGAAAAAATTTTAGCCAGTTGTTCCTCAGACAAAGGACTAATATCTAAAACATATAAAGACCCCAAACTTAAAGACCCAATCCAAAAATGGGCATCTGAGATTGATACACACTTCTAAGATTCAGAAGTACAAACAGCAAATAAATATGAAAAAATATTCAACATCACTGATCATCTGAGAGATGCAAATACTGAGATTCTCACTCCAGAAAGAATAGCTATTATGAAAAAAATCAGGGCCGGGGATTTAGCTCAGTGCTTTCGCTGCCTGCTGCACAAGCACAAGGACCCGAGTTCAATCACTGGTACCAAAAAGAAAAAAGAAAAAAAAGAAAAAATACAACCAACAACAAATTCTGGCAGAGCTGTGGGGGCAAAGCAGCGCTTCTCTATTAATGGTGAGAGTGTAGACTGGTGCAACCACTACAGAAATCAGTGTCAATTCCTAAAAAACTAGGATTAGAGAGGTCCCATTTGACCCAGGTATTCTCCTCCTGGGTATCTTTCCCAAAAGAATGAAAAGCATCATACCACAGTGATATATATGCACACCCATGTTTATAGCAGCACAGTTTATAATAGCTAAATCTTGGAAACAACCCAAATGCCTATCAATCGATGAATGGATAAAAAAGATGTGATTTTTTTATACAATGGAGTGCTACTCAGTCACAAAGAAGGATAAACTTGAGATATTTCTAGGTAAATGGATGCATCTTGAGACTATACTCTTTTTTTTTGGTACTGAGGATCAAACTCAGGTCCTTGCGCCTGCCTAGCAGGCGGTGAACCACTGAGCTAAATTCCTGGCCCTAGATCATACTCTTAAGTGAAATAAATCAAATGCATATAAATATCACATTGTCTCTCTGGTGTGAGAAACTGAAAGTGTGAATAAGGTTCAAAATGTATAATAGATATTGTGAAATTGGAAGAAATTGTTCAAAATAATATGAAGTGTCAGATATTTTATTAATTTAAATGTTTTATGCAAAAATGGGTAGTTTTCTTAGATGAGTTGAAAGATAAATTAGCAACTGAAAATATATTCTTTTAAGATCATGATTAACAGTGTATTTATCATTGTTATTCTCTAATTATTTTGTGACAGAATTTGGGGGGGGGTACTGGGGATTGAACTCAACACCTTGTGCTTGTGAGGCAGGCAGCTGAACCACTGAGCTAAATCCCCAGCAGAATTTTATTTTTTCATATAAGTGTTTTTATTTTCCAGTACCAGGGATCGAATTCAGGACCTTGTGCTTACAAGGCAGGTGCACAGTGCCACTGAGCTAAATCCCCAGCCCTTCATATAAGTGCTTTTTATTTTCTTTATTAATATCTAGTTGTATTTCATTAAAAGGAAAAAAAAGAAAAATTATTTCCCCAAAGCTCAATAAACAATAAGATTTCTAGAGCCACAGCATCAAGATGAAGTAAAATATCCCATTTCAAAAAAAAAAAAAAAAAAATCCCATTTCAACCTCATGTCATCTTCCTACCTTGACATTACAAATGGAGAATAAAATTCCAATGTTACATCATTCTCAAATTCAAATGTTAACTTTCCAACACCAATGGAAAACAAACAAACAAAACAGTGTATGGAGAAAAAGCAAGAGGTGGCTCATCCATGCAAACAAATGTTTGAGGAAGAGATGACCATAATTAATACACTAAAGGACATAAGGGAAATATACAAATTGCATGCTAGCAAAAAGAATCAGACCTTATCACAAGGACCATAGGGATTATGCAGGTGCAAAGTACAGCAGCTTAATGAGACCATCACTGCAGGTGTTCAGTGGAGGACTAGAGGAGGAAGCAAAACAAAGTCCCACCTGAGATGAAAATAAATTCGTGGAAACTATACACCCTGAAAGAGGGAAAATTGAGAGAATGTGTCACAAGTATACCTGCACTGTATGAACTAAAAGAACTTCTATAGAAATAGATGTAAGTTAGAAAAGTTTAGGAAAAAAAATACATATTAGAAGACCTACAAGCCTGAGTTTATTTTTGAGGTAAAATCTCCAAAGCACAAGAATAATTTGCAAATAAAGTAACTTAAAAAAAAAAAAGAAGAAGACAAGAATGGTAGGAAAGAATTAAATACAAGGGCCGAGGATTTAGCTCAGTGGTTTCGCTGCCTGCTGTGCAACCGCAAGGACCCGAGTTTGATCCCCGGTACCAAAAAAAAGAATTAAATACAAGTACAACAAAATCTTCTCTTTCTCTATTCCTATCAGTATAAACAGTTAAATGTTTGCTCAAACTAATGACAGTATCAGTAGGTAATGTTCAAGGTGCTTATAAACAGGACAGGTAAAATGAATGACAGCAATTGAACAGGGGATAGAAAAGAGGAATTGGACCCCTGCCTGCCTCCCAAGTCCAAGGTCCAAGTTTGATCCCAGTACCAAAAAAAGAAAAGACTACACAGATAGATTTAACATAAACATATAGATATACTATTCTAGCAATAATTTTTAAAAATGGTTGAATCTATATTGAAATCAATCTGTACCTAAAGCTCAATAAAGGGAACAAAGAGATTTAATAATGATAAGGCAGTCCGTTTTCCAAAAACACCATTGTCAAAAACAGAAAAACTTAAATATGAAACAGCCCAAGCACCACAGGAAGTGGAATGAGTGACACATAATACTTCAGCTTGTGTTCACCTCTGGGTACAGAACTGGATAAGACTAAGTGGTGAAACACACCAGAAGGGACCATGGGATAATATATAGGCATCCCTACTTGAATGACCTACCTAGTTAATGATATTTCTGACTTAAGACAGGGATGCACTGTTTGGACTTGCAACACGCTGCTCAGACATACAACCCACATTTGGACTTAGGATGTAGGAACTGTGAGCAGCAGTGAGGCCTTATGGTAGCTTCTTCCAGAATACAGTACAGTACTGTGATTTCTGCTGATTATATACAGTACAGTATAGTAGTTTTCTGTTCTGTTATACATTACAATACTCATGTAAGAACTTTGCAAATAAAAGCAAAGTCAGGGCCAGGGATTTAGCTCTGTGGTTCTGCCACCTGCCGCAAGGTCCTGGTACCAAAAAAAAAAAAGCAAAGTCATTAAGCTGGAGTTTTTCACCATTTTTTTGTTCTGAATATTTTAATGTATATACTATACATGTTCCATCAACTCATTTAACGACCTAGTTGTGGGAACAGAACTTGGTCATTAAACAAGGAATGTCTTTATTCACCCACATGGTGATTCTATGCTTTTTTATATTCTTATTTAAACATAGCATGAAAAAATTAATGATTTCAAGAATTATCTTTGCTGGGGCTGGGGATTTAGCTCAGTGGTTCTGGCGCCTGCCTCGCAAGCACAAGGTTCCGAGTTCAATCTCCAGTACCAAAAAAAAAAGAATTATCGTTGCTTCTTTGGACCTCATCACTCTATCCACCCAGATATCAAGAAAATCACAATCTGTAACTCACACCATCAAATAAAAATCCTGAAATGTTAAAGTAAAATGGTATTTTACAGAAACAAGATGTCAGCAGGAAAAACAGAAAGGAAGCAGCTCTGGAAAGTAGTCTGTTTCCCCCATATTTCACAATGGCCCCACACTCAGAAGGTCAAACACATGCCTATGCTTAGAGACCACTCTCAATGGCAGAGGCAGCCCAAAGTGGCTCCTTCCCAGCAGGAGAGGGAGCTGAGCAGCCAGGAAATTTCCTTCCTTCTGCTTCTATTATGAAAAGACCCCTCCTCTGCAAGTTTAATTCAGAGAGTTACCAAACACACCTAGAGTCAGTTTAAGATTTCTACTACTGCTGTTTTTTTCACGTCATGAGTGACACAAAATGTACAGAGCCAACCAATTCAACACCAACTGGTTGTCTCATAATTCAATTCTGATACCATCTAGACTTACCAAAATCTCAACAACTTCAGGGCTGTCTCACCACAGTCCCACAGATGCCACTTCAAAGTCTGTGTTTGCTCTGTCTGGTCATCAGCCTTCTTCCTGAACTTTGGAGGAGCAGCACCTTAGAGTTGTTACCCCATTACCCTAAATCAGATATTGTCTGAAAGGGACTATGACAATCAAAGCCATTCCTATTGCTAAGAATTTTCCAAGAGTTTTAGGATATCAGTGTCACAAACGAAGTTCAGTTTCTTAAGATACTACACACCCATATCAACTCTGAAATACAAACCTTTCTCCAGACACAACACAAAGGTGGCTTCCTGAGACTGCCACTTCCAAATTTCTTCAGGTGGCACAAATTACACATACTCTGACTTGACCAACTGGGTGGCTACAAAAGCAACCAAATAAAGATGTTGCTCTTACCCAAATACTATAATCCTGGTAACTAGGTGATTAAAGAATTCCCAATCTCTATTTCTGTCTGCTCTTGAGAAACAGCCTACTGCAAACACACCCTTCCCATGACAGGTAGATCATGCCCTTCATTTTTATCCACTGACAGGGCCAGACACACCTGCTGCACTTTCTCATTTTTTGCCTAAAAAGGATCAGCCAAATTAATCAGGAGGGAGGAAAAAGAAAAGGGAAAACAAAAGCAAAAACTTGTTAAGCTGTTCTTTCAGCAGGCCTGTGAGGTAGCACAGAAACCTTCTGTTGTAGTCACACTAAGTACAGGCTAAATCCATGACCTCAGGGGAAAACATTCTGTGGACTAGGATCTGACCTGCCTCCCTCCTAAACCCTTTCTCCCCATTTCCTTCTGTTTGCTCCTCCTATGGAAAATAAAGTCTCCTTCTCTATAACGCCGCAGACGCTCGAAGACTTTAAACTGTGCTTATGCCTTGCTGCAATACTCCTTTCAAATATAGTGATACCTCGGTTGTCGAACTAAATTCATTCCAAAAGCATGTTCGAAAACTGAAAAGTTTGAGAACTGAACATATATTTCCCATAAGAAGCAATGGGGGGCCGGGGATTTAGCTCAGTGGTTTCGCCGCCTGCTGCGCAAGCCCAAAGACCCGAGTTCCATCGCCGGGACCAAAAAAAAAAAGAAAAAGAAATAATGGAAAACCAAATAATTGGTTCTAAGGCCCAAAAACTACACTTGTAAATTCATTTTCCAAAACTTTAACAAATTTTGCAACGATTTCTTTCTTTCACTCTATCGTGGTTCTGTTTTCCTCTTAGCTTTACTGCTAGGATCACTAACTTTCTTTGGAGCCGTGGTTACAATATTTTACGAAAATAAAGGGCAAAAAAATAAAGCACAGTGACGAATGTTTTAACGCACAAACACAAGCACTGTTTGTTTGTTTGCATTGGGTTTTTTTGGTACCGGGGATCGAACTCGGGTTCTTGAGCTTGTGAGACAGGAGATGGAACCACAGAGCTAAATCCCCAGCCCAGCACTGTGTATTGTCTGGAGGAGACTGAAGCATCACCCCCTAGTGTCGGGATTTTTAAAGTAGGATTTTCGGCTCCACTAACGAGCAAAGTCACGAACACCGAGCATACTTTTCTCAAACTCTGCTTTTCGAGTAGTGGAAAGTTCTAGCTTTACAACCGAGGTATCACTGTAAAGTCATGAACTACCTACCACAATAGGCATTTGGTTTGGGGGGTTTTTTTGTTTTGGTTTGTTTGTTTCTCCGGTATCGGGAATTGACTCAGGACCTTCTGCTTGCGAGGCAGGCGCGGTGCCACTGAGCTAAATCCCCGGCCCTGGCATTTGGTTTTTAAAGTAATGTTTAGAAATAGTTCGTGAAGCTGGGGATTTAGCTCAGTGTTTCCGCCGCCTATCTCGTAAGTGCAAGGTCCCGAGTTCGATCTCTGGTGCCAACAAAAAGAAAAAATAGTTTATGAAAAACAAATAATTACGTCAAAGTGAGCAATATATCCCCCCCCCCCACTCCGTCACAGGTACACAGGGTTACCTTTTTTTTGGGGTTTTTTTGGTATCGGGGATTGAACTCGGGACCTTGCGCCTGGGAGGCAGGCGGCGGAACCACTGAGCTAAATCTCCGGCCCTAGCTCAGTGGTTTCGCCGCCTGTTGTGCAAGCGCAAAGACCCGAGTTCGTTCCCCGGTGCCAAAAACAAAAACAAAAAAACCACTGAGCTAAATCCCCGCCCCGCAGGGTTCCCTTTTTAAATTAGTTTGACAACATGGAGGAGCACCTGGGAATTCAGATTTTTTTTTTTTTTTTTTTTGCATCTGTAAGAAGCACTGTGAATCGCGGAAATCTGTCGATGCTTCTCTTGAACCTCAAACACGCAGGAAAAATGAGGCGCAGCGAGGAGACCCCACGAGCCAGACCTCTTCCGCGCGAACCACACAGGAGGCTCCAGACCCGGCGCAGGGAGCCGCACAGAACCGGCAGGACCCGGGTCCCAGCTGGTGGCCCAGCCCAGCCCGCGGCCGGAGGGGACCCAGGGGGCAGAGCCCGGAGCTGAGCGGGAGGCCGGGGTCGTCCCTCCGCTTCCCGCCTGTGCTAAACGCCCCGCTCCACACTCACCATGTCCAGGTTCCGGGGTGTCCTGGTGTCCTCGCTAAGGATGCCGCAGTCAGAGTTCACAATGTGTCCGAGGCTGCCAAGTGACCTGCTCAGCCCAGTCTCTGGTCTCAAACACAGAGCGCCAGAAGAAAAGTTAAAGAATAGCGCTTTTCATTGGACAGTTTACATCGCCCTACACTGCGATCTGATTGGCTAGGGATTCACGACGCCGGCCTCTGAGTCCTGATTGACGAGAGAAACCTGTCTCACTGGGGACCAAAGAGGATTCTACTCACAGTCCTTCTCAGCCTAGGTTTACTGCCTTGTAGAGCCACTGGTCCAGAATGGCGGGGTGTAATCTTTCTTTAAATTTAACTTCATTTTAAGGGTTGTAAACAGAACCCTCGCTGATTTATTTATTGGTTAAAGCCTTTTATCAACTCAAAACAATAACATCCCAAGCCAGGGGTTTAGCTCAGTGGTTCTGTCCCCTGCCTCACGCGCACAAGGTCCCGAGTTCAATCCCCAGTTCAATCCCCAGTACCCCCCCCCAAAACCCCCCAAACAGTAGCATTCCTCACAAGACAAAATATTGATAAATTCTAGAATTTCAAACGAAGAAAAGCAGGGAATTAAAATCGTTAACACACATTAGCTTTAGGAAATGAACTTAACAGAATATGATTGTTAGCTTGAATAGTATTTTTCTCTTTAACTTTTAAATTTTTATGTTAATTTAATACAATTAGATATTAATAAAAAGCACTATTCTATAAAAATAAAATTATATTTTAGAACAAAATAATTAAAGAATAATCATACTTAATATACTCTGTATCATGACCTTGAAAGTATGACAAAAAGTGTTACAGTACAAGCCAGGCGTGGTGGCACATGCCTGTAATCTCAGCACTTGGGAGGCTGAGGCAGGAGGATCACAGAGAGTCCGAGGCCAGCCCCCGGCTACACCATAAATTCAAGGCCAGTCTGAACCACATAGGGAGACCTTGTCTAAAAAAAAAAAAGTGTTGGGCCGGGGATTTAGCTCAGTGGTTTTGCCACCTGCTGCGCAAGCGCAAGGACCCGAGTTCAATGCCCGGTACCAAAAACAAAACAAAACAAAACAAAAACCCCATAAGTGTCTAAAATTCATAGACAAAAAAGACTCTCTTACAAAGAAGAAGCAAAGAAAAGGAAAAAACTTTCTCATTTTTTCTTTTTCTTTTTTGGTTGAGACTTGGTCTCACTATGTTGTTCAGACTGGCCTTGAACTCCTGCCTCAGTTTCCTAAATGCGAGGGATTACAGGTGTGCACCACCACACTAGGCTAAAACTTTGTTTTCAATGAACCAAAAGAAACTATTCAAATAAACGACACAAATTAGCATATATCTTAAAATACCTGTGGAACAGAATAATTTGGGGATTTGAACTTTGCCCTACTTCATGTTTATTTCTTGAGTTTCTCATATAAGACAAACCAGGTGATATTTAAACTTATGTCTGACTTAAATCACTTAATATTATGTTCTCAAGTCGCATTCATTTAGCTACAAATGCCTCATCTATCATGCCTCATAGATGAGTAAAACTCCATTGAGTGTAATTACTAGATTTTTTTAATCCATTCATCTGTTGATGGACCTATACCCTGTTCCCAAGACCTATCTCTGAGAAACTGTGCTGCTATAAACATGAGTATGCATATATGCCTGTAATATGATGACTTTCACACTTTTGGGATGATATCTAGAACGCAGATAGCTGGTCTAATGGAATTTTTATTTTTAGCTTTTTGAGGAATCTCCACACCAATTTCCATAGTGATTGTGGTTACACTCCCACCAACAATATAGAAGAGTATCTTTTCCCCCAAATCCTCCCCAACATTTGTTATTATTTGATTTTTGATGTTAGCCATTCTTTCTGTAGGCTGTCTCTTCAAACTGTTGGTTGTTGTCTTTGCTGTGCAGAAGCTTTTTAATTAGATATTACCTCATCTAGGGCCAGGGATTTAGCTCAGTGGTTTCACCGCCTGCTGTGCAAGCTCAAGGACCCAAGTTCAATCCCCAGTACCAAAAAAAAGAAAAGATACTACCTCATCTGTTGATTCTTGATACTATTTCATGTGAAACTGAGGTTCCATTCAGGAAGTACTTGCCTATGCCTATGGCTTCAAGAGTTGTACCTATTTTATCTTCTACAAGATTGTTTGTTTTCCCATTTAAATTTTTTTTTATATACAGGGCCTTGCTATGTCCTTCAGGATGGTCTTAAACTCACTATGAAGCTCAAACTGGCTTCAAATTTGTGGTGATCATCCTGCTTCAGCCTTCCAAGTGCTAGGATTACAGGTACACACCACCACACCTGGCTAACATTTAGCTCTCTGATCCATTTTGATTTTTGTTTAATATGTATATGGTGAGATATATGGGTCTACACTCAGTCTTTTGCATGTGAATATCCAATTTTCCCAGGACCATTTATTAAAGAAGATATCTTTCCTCCAGTGTATGCCTTTGGCAACTTTGTCAAAGATCAAATAACTGAATGTGCCAGGGCTTGTTTCTGCATCCTCTATTCTGTTCAATTGATTCACATGCCTATTTCTGTGCTAGTACCATGGCTTTTAATCACAGTAGCTTTGAAGTATAACTTCAAATCTGGGATTGTGATGACTCCTGCTTTACTTTTGTTATCCAGGGCTGCTTGTGATATTTTAGGTCTCTTCTGGTTCCATATGAATTTTATGATTTTTTCCTTAAGATCTATGAGAAATTTGTTGGTATTTTGACAGAGAGTGTGTTAAATCTGTATATTAGTTTTTGAAATATAGCTGTTTTCATTATATTGGTTCTGCCTATTCCAAAAGAGAGTATACCTTTCCATTTTCTGAGGTCCTCCTAGATTTCCTTAAACAGAGTGATGCAATTGTCATTGGAGAGGTCTTTCACATCCTTGGTTAGGTTAACTCCTAAGTATTTAATTTTTCTTGATTGGTATTGTGAATGGTGTTTTTTTTTCTAATTTCTTTCTCAGTGAGTTCATTATTAGTGAATAGGAACACTACTGATTTTTGTGTACTGATTTTGTATCCTGCTACATTGCAGAATTTGTTTATTTGTACTTTGGGTGGAATTTTTTTTGAGTCTTGCAAGTAGAGGATAATGTCATCTACAAATTATGATACTTTGACTTTGTCCTTTCCTATGCATATCCCTTATATTTCTTTCTCTTGCCGATTGTTCTGGCTAGTATTTCAAGGATTGTGTTGAATATGAGTGGTGACAGTGAACATCCTTGACTTGTTCATGATTTTAAAGAGGAAAGTTTCAGTTTTTCCCTATTTTGCATGATGGCAATAGGTTGGTCATAAATGGATTTTATCTTATTGAAATAAGGTCCTGGTGGGCCGGGGATTTAGCTCAGTGGTTCCGTCACCTGCCTCTCAAGCACAAGGACCTGAGTTTGAACCCCGGTACAGAAAAACAAAAAGAAAAAAAAAAGAAAGAAATAAGGTCCTGTGTACCTATATTCTTCAGGGTTTTTAATCATCAATCAGTGTTGGACTTTGTCAAAGGGTTTTTGTACAGTATTGAGATGATCATGTAATTTTTGTCCTTGTTTTTGTATATGTGATAAATTACATTTATTGATTTGTGTATGTTGAACCATGCTTGCATGCCTGGGATGGTCATGATGTATGTATGATCTTTCTGATGATTTGTTACATTCTGCTTGCCAGTATCTTGTCAGGGATTTTGGCGTTTATATTTATTAGATTGTCCTGTAGTTCTCTTTTTGATAGGATCTTTGTCTGCTTCTGGAAACAGCGTAATGCTAGCCTCCAAGAATCATTTTGGAAGTACTACTTCCCTCTCAATTTCATTAATGAGTTTGAGGTTGACTGGTGTTCTATGTCTCTGAAGTTGTACATTTACCTTGGAGTGTGCTAGCAGATGCTTGTAATCCCAGGTACTCAGAAGGCTGAAGTATGACTATCAATGGAATACAAAAGTTTGAGACTTTCCTTGTCAATATATTAAAACCTAGTGTCAAGAAATAATCAAATTAAAAGTACATTTGACACATACATTTCATTGCAGCCCTCTTCCTGATATCCAAAATGTGGAAGGAGTCCCAATGTCCATTGTAGATGCATAGATAAATGAACTCTGGGATATATGGATAGGGGAATATTAGGGAGCCAAAAATAGAAATGTGGATGGGCCTCATTAAAATGTTGAAAACTACAACACAACATGATGTCTGATAATTGTGTGCTCCTTCTGTCTGTCTGTATTAAACTGGTACAAGGATCTTTTCCAGCCTTCACACTTGAACCAAAAAATCAGCTCTTCTTGGTCTTCAATCTGTTGGCTGTCACAATGGAAATAACACCATTGGCTTCCCTGAGTCTTCAGCTCACTGACTATTCATATTTGAAATTCTGACTTCATAAAAATATTAACTACTGCCTTCTAAGGAATTTCATTTATCATAAATATTATATATATAAATATATATGTGGACACATAGTCATACACACATTCAATATAATCAGAATGTTATATAAGTGTATAACAGTATAAAACTCTTCATATATAAATTTATATACTAAAATAAAATATAAATTCACATTAGTAACCATATAATATATGCATATATCAATATAAATGCACATAATATGGAATTTTATGTAAAGATAAAGACACAACATAGAGAAAATTCTACATCATACACATTATACATATAAATAGAGAAGGCAAACTGATGCACATATATATTATGTGGACAAAAACTAGGAAGAACATGTACAAATATACCAAATAAATTTTATATGGTTTGTTTGTTTTTTCTTTGGTACCAGGGATCGAACTCGGGACCTTGCACTTGTGAGGCAGGTGCTGGAACCACTGAGCTAAATCCCCGGCCTTAAATTTTATATGTTATAGGTATATGCAAAAATTAATATGATTGCCTAATACACATACCCTGAAAGAGGAAACCATGCAAAAATGCTACTGATCCACCCAACAAAATACGAGGTCCCAAATAATAAATCCTAGTTAGTGGGATAGGGATTTAGCTCAGTGGTGCTGCTGCCTGCCTTGAAAGCATAAGGACCTGAGTTTGATCCCCAGTACCAAAAAAAAAAAAAATTGAGAACAAGTACTAGTAGGTTTTCATTGTTGAAGAATTTCTACTGGTCATCTTTTTTTTTAACATTTCCTCGTTATTTTTCTTATTTTTTTCCTTTCTTTTTTCTTTAAAGCAGTGTTGAAGATTAGGCCCAGGTCCTCATGCAAACAACATCCGTGCTCCACTGCTGAGGTACATCCTCAATTCAAGGTGCTTGTGCTTTGTTGGAGTATTTCTACCAGTTATCCCTTTTGAACTCATCTCTTTCTCCGATGATATCAAATGCTTACATTTGTGTATCTTTGTTAGATTGTGTAGACTACAGTCCCACAAATCTATAGCATCCCTTTAAAGCCTGCACACTCCCAACTATGGAAGAATATACATATAAATATATACATATTTTTGGTACCGGGGATCAAACTCCGGACCTTGTGCTTGAGAGGCAGGCAGCGGAACCACTGAGCTAAATCCCTGGCCCTGGAAAGAATATGTTTGAGTGTTTTCCAATTACTACTCAGCTACTCTTTGTTGAAAGCACACAGCAACCCAGTATTGTAGATAGGTAAGTTAATTAGATATCTTGTAGGCAGTTAGATAGGGCCTCCCTTGAGGCGCCAGCCCTCCAGACTCAACACAGCAAGGAACCAACATGGAGAACAATTGAGGCACATTCACTTGTTAGCATTATAAAAAGAGGAGGCACTATTTCCCCTGGGGATAGATAGCAATGATTGATATTCCTAAATGGAAAATTCCTTGTATGTGACTTGCTTTCCTATTTGACCCCCATTTAATCAATATTACCTGGGTGACTGTACTTGGTCTCGTCCCACCTCATGCCCACATTGTAAATTTCCACTGGGTCTTAGTAGTTTTGTCCCACTGTGTACCCGCCTCACCACATGGCTTTGCTGTATAAAACATCTTTGAAAAGTGAAGTGGTTGGGGCCGGGGATTTAGCTCAGTGGTTTTGCCGCCTGCCTTGCAAGCGCAAGGACCTGAGTTTGATCCCCGGTACAAAAAAAGAAAAGTGGGGTGGGCAGGCAACCCACTTTCTGGTCCTGTTTCTGTCTCTCCTAGACAGAAGCTTTCTTTCTCTCGATAAATTTTTCCTGCTCTTTTTTTTGGGGGGGGGTACCAGGGATCAAACTCAGGTCCTTGTGCTTGCCCAGTAGGCGGCGAAACCACTGAGCTAAATCCCCTGGCCCAATTTTTCCTGCTCTTAACCTCCCTTGTTCCTGGAATTCATTCTTCGATTTTAGAGAACACAAACTTGAGTTTTGGGTACCTAGCAGGTTGGGAAGTTACACCTTTTCCCCCTCTATCACCAGGACATATGATGAGTTCTCAGCAGTTCTGTGATACATTTATCATCACAACGAATCTAGAAAGAATTGCCTTTGAGGAGTAAATCTTGCAGCCAAGCTATTGGGTACTTTTGCTATTGTGGCTGGAGTCCTAAGATGCTTTGTGTTCCAAATGAAACCTCTCAATTTGCTTAAGATTTCTCAATAAAAAAGCACTGAAAATGCAGTCTGAAACTATGTCTTTCTTTTTTAATTTTGGTACTGGGAATCAAACTTGGAACCTTGTGCTTGAGAGGCAGGCAGCAGAACCACTGAGCTAAATCCCTGATCCCTTAAACTATTTCTGTTACCAAAGGCATTGGAATATTTAGCAAGAGGATGCCAATTTGAATGTTAACTAATATGGCAGATTCCTATGGCTGCAATAACAAAATGGTGTAAACTTGGTAGCTTAAAAGAACACTAATTTAATCTCTGATATTTCTAGAGACCAGAAGTCCAAAATCAGTTTCACTGGTTAAGAGTTGAGGCCTCAGCAAGGCTGCTTCCTTCTGGAGGATCTGGAGGACAATTCTCGTCTTCTCCAGCTTTGAGTGACCACCTGCATTCTCTCTGGTTCCCGGTCCCTACCTTGCATCAGTCCAATCTCTTCCTTCTGTTGCTTTCTGTCTTCTGTCTGTTGCTACCCCCCAACCCACTACCAGTTTTATGATAACCCTTGAAATTCCGTGGGACCTACTGATATGATCCAGGATAATCACATTCTTCAAGTTCTTTAAGTGAAGCACAAGGGCAAAATTACTTTTTTTGTTTTTTGATTTTTTTGAGACAAGGTCTGGCTATGTAGTCCAGGCTGACCTTGAACTTGTGGCCAATCCTCCTGCCTCAGCCTCCCGAGTGCTGGGATTACACGCATGCACTGCCACACCCAGCTAAAATTACTTTTTTCTAGAGATGAGAAAATACACAGATTCCAAACACAGACATTATGGGAATAGGACATTATACAGTCCATGATAAAAATTAGTACACTAGTAAAATCAAACCTAAAGTTGCTGTCTGGGTTTTTGTTGTTGTTTTTGGTACCGGAGATCGAACTCGGATCTTTGCGCTTGCGCGGCAGGCAACGAAACCACTGAGCTAAATCCCCAGCCGCTGTCTTGTTTTATCAGACATAGTGTCTCATTTGTCCTGATGGAATTAATGTTTCTTTCCAACTTTGGGACAATGCTTTTTAAATAAAACAAGGCTTTTGTCCAGAAAAGTGTCTATTCTGACTACACATTTTTTTTTTTTGGTACCGGGGATCGAACTCGGGTCCTTGCGCTTGCAAGGCAGGGGGCGGAACACACTTTTATTTAGTGTCAAGACCAACATAGTCTTGGCAGCCACCTGCAAAATGTGTTTTGATTACCACCTCCATGTGGAGCCAAAATGTCTTTGATTTCTGATTCCCCAATACATGACTGTGTGGTCTGAGCCAAGTACCTGAATTGATCAGAGTCTTGTTTTCTTGACAGGAAAAATGGAGAAAATGACAGTAGTGGAGATTATCTAAAAATTGATAAGTAGTAACATATCATGTGACCTAGAGCTGCTACCACATATTTATCACAATGTTAGTAAGACTACAGGAATTGGGCCGGGGATTTAGCTCAGCGGGTTTGCAGCCCACTCCACAAATGCAAGGACCTGAGTTCAATCTCTGGTAAAAAAAAAAAAAAAAAAAAAAAA
>NW_004625002.1:109823-122204 GCF_000247695.1 Heterocephalus glaber
GAAGGGAGGGCTAGGAATGGGGAAAAATAAGAACCAAGATGCATTATGTAAAGGTACAGTTCTCAATGAGAAATGTATTTGTGTTGTATACCTACAATGTACCAATAGAAGAATTTAATTAAAAATATCTATCTAACATTTATGCCAATTTTATGCTTTTGTCACATATTAACTTCATGGAGAGAAACTCTTATCTGTTCAATTGATGTTCATTGCTGTTGTCTCAACTAGAAACCAACTTAGATGACAATGCTGAGCCCCAGAGATGCTAACAAACTGCCCTAAGTTAAACAACGTGTAAATGGAGCTGACAGCAGTGAAAAATAAATTGACAATCTCTAGTTATGATGCACTAATCTTTTTCATTGTTTTCCAACCATCTGAAAGGTTTAAACACAGGTACAGAGAGAGGTGTTTTTTTTGTTTGTTTGGTACTGGGGATCGATCTTGGGACCTTGTGCTTGCACAGCAGGCACCGGAACTACTGAGCTAAATCCCTGGCCCCAGAGAGAGGTTTTGACTTGTACAGTTTTCAAATTGTTGCAGTGTCCTGAATAGGAAGTAAATAATGACCTGTCTTTAAAACTCCTTTTCCTGTTCGGTGCTATGGTTTTAATATTGCATGGTCAGCTGAAAGGATAGTGTGAAACAGGAAAACATAAAGGTCTGTGCTATGTTATCATGAGCTTTCTCTTTCTGTGTTCCATGCTTCTGACCTCAGCCATTCTTCCTATGGTTGACACAGGTTCTGTGTGCAGCTTTATCCTGTGAGCTATCAGGACCCCCAAAAAGGAATACACAATGAGAAAAGGGTTTCTCCTAGAGTGACAGGGAAGTGAAGTGGGTGATTGAGTTGTCAGGGGTACAAACTGCCAGGATTCTCATACCCAGGCTCCCTGTGTGTCTAATCAGACAGCTCAGTTCAAACATGGCTTCAGTGTCCAATGGTATACACCAGACATGTTGGATAAAAATGTCATGGTCATTTCTTTTCCATAAAACAAAATAGTGTGGCATTTATAGCCTGGGGAAAGCTATGTAGATGAATTGACACAATCTACATAGAACACTTGGCACTCATCAGTGTATCAATAATGATCAATGAGGTTATGATTATTGTCATGCACATCCATATCCTTAACCTATCTTTCATAATCCTCTTGAAGTTCTCAGGAAATAGTTTGGAGAGGTCCATTTTCTACTGTCTGTCTGAGATGTCTGAAAAGAAGAATCAATGTGGAAGGAAATAAAAAACTTGGATGAGATTTCTATAACCCCCACAACAATCATACATGTAAATTCTACAGCCCTCATGGCTAAAATCTCACTCTTAGGTATTCTTCCATTTTGCTACCCAGAACTGAATTATTGTCCTGATGATGAACATTCGATGTGCCTGATAGTCCTTCCTCCATCCTCCATGTCTTTCACCATTTAGTGCTTTGTGCTACTTCTTTGCATGGTCCTGAAAGAGAAAATCCAGTGAACTTTCTCTATTTCCCAATGAAAATCCATGCTCTGGCCTCAGACTATTCTTGCATGCAGTCTCACACGGGAGCTTTCGGACACAGACAACCACAGGGGAAAGTGACACAGGTATGGTAGCTGCCAGAATGGCGCCATCAAAGAACTTCTGGAGGCACAGACTGAATAACTATTATATTACCTTGGAGCCTCAATGAATAGATCTCATAATTAAGCCAATTGATTCATTGCAAACTCTAAAGGATTTCTAACACTAATAGAAGAAAGGAAAATAAATCCTCACTAATTTGGGGGGTTCTTCCTATAGCAAGAAGGAAGCTTAGTTATATTTTAATTTACTTTGTTTCTTTTCAAGAATTAGCTGGGGTTTTATTGTTTCAATTTCTGTTATGGTAAAATTTTTAATTAAAAAATTGACAATATTCACCATTTTCAAGTGCAGATCTCAGTGGCATTAATTCTACTCACATTATAGCACACCCATCCCCAAAATCCACTTACAGAAATTGTTCATCTTCACAAACTAAAACTTTTAACTCATTAAAAGCCTTTATACTTCCCATGCTCCAACCCTGGCTACCACTACTTTACTATGATAAATATGTGCTGAAAATTTAAAACTATCTAATATAAAAACAATGTGATCACAGAAGCATAATGTACAGGCGGAAGTGTTCAATGTTCAACTTTGCTGTCTTATTTACTCTATACTGGATAACACAGGACATAAGATTATAATTTTCTACTGTGGAGCCTGCTCAGGCTACTTTTAATGTCTCTATTCCTCAGCCTGTTGGGGTAACCAAGGTGTAAATTACTGAGGCTACCAAACAATTTGTGTGAGATTGTAATACAGTTGAACCCAAGTACACACCAATGCTTTTTCCATAAAATAAGCCAAGAACTGACAGGTGAGAACACTTTAAACTTCCCTTCTGGTGATGGGATTCTCAGAGTAGAATAAATAATTTTATAGTAAGATAAAAAATCCCTGAGATGGGGAAAAATCCAAATAACACAGCAGCAATATATTTTAAAATATTACTGAAGAAGTTGTCAGAACAGCCAAGGTTAAGAAGTTGAGAAGGGTTAGAGAAGAATTTGAAAATGACCACATCCTTGAAGTAGGTAAATTGTAAGACAATCAAATTGTGGAGCTGAGAGTCCAAGATGCTAAAAAAAAAAAGATAGCATAACTAAGAAGCCACGATGGCAAGGATTCATCATGATCTGGTACTGCAGGGGGTGACAGATGGCCACAAACCAGTCATAGGCCATCACAGTCAGGAGCATGTCATCCATATATATAAATATACTAAAAAGAGACATCTGTGTGAGGTAGTTCACGTAGGAGATTACACTGCTGTGAGTCTGGATGTCTACAATTATCTTTGGGACTGTGGGGGAGATTGAACAGATGTCAGCCAAGGACAGGTTGGAGAGAATGAAGTGCATACGGGTGTGGAGGAGGTAGTCAGAGCAGATGGCCAGGATGATGAGTAGGTTCCCAAGCACTGTGACCAGGTACATGGACAGGAACAGCCCAAAGAGGATGGGTTGCATGTCTGGATCCTCTGAGAAGCCCAGGAGATGGAATTTGGAGACCAGTGTTCAATTTTCTGCCTCTGCATTGCCTGAACAACTTTGGAAGAAAAAAGTTGGAAAAAGAAATGGACATAAACAAATACACTATATTCTGTATGTATTTTGTATTCATGTATTCAAACACAAATTATTTAAACTTAGAGTCCAAAATACCTTTATTATGATTTAAACTTGGACTCCAAAATACTGCTAAATACCTTTAGCAGTATTTCTAAATTGATAAAACCAATTCCCTTGGGAATTTTTCATATTGGTCTTCGTGTTATTCATATCCTTCCATACCCACATACTTTAGAAACACTCTACAGTGTTACAGCTAAAAATATTAGAAACTAAGGAGTCTGTGATCACAGCAAAATATAGCGTCCTCTTTTAATTAAAATGAAAAGTAAATAATACCCTGTCCCCTTTCAGAAAAATATTCTAATGGCAATTAAGAAGCATTCAAGCTTATGTTTATCTAAAACCAAGGTACAATATCCCTATACTTAGAATATCTACAACAAGCCCACAAAAATTAGGACTGCTTTATCTGAACACTAAACTTATGGGAGGATCCATTGGTAAATATTGGTATGTGCCTGTTATCACCCATAGATTTTTCATCATTCTTGGGTTCCTGTTTTCTCTTTTTTGTGCAAGTAAGTGTTCACTCAAATTAAGTTTGTCTTCTAAGAAATATTTCATATATAATTTGTATCCTTGGACTTTGTGAAAATTTTATAAGCTTTGTTTTCTTGAACGCACATAATCATATCATTAACCACAAATGTGGAATTAGTGTACACTGCACAAATTAACAATTGAAAAGTAATAAAACATATCTAGGCATGGAGGCACATGCATGTAATCCCTGCATTCTGGGAGGCTAAGGCAGGAAGATTGAAAATTTGAACCCAAAATGAGAAACAGTGATTTAGCAAAATCCTGTATCAAAATTAAAAAATAAAACAGAACTGGGCATGTAACCTGGGGATCAATCCTCAGTATTTCCCCCAAAGTAGTGAAATGTTTAAAAACACTTTTTCAATTGTTTTCTTTCCTACATGAGTTTATTTTTGTCATGCTCACATATTGTTAAGATTTGTGCTGCTAAGACAGATATGTTTTTTTTCTTGAAACTATATTTTTAAGTAACTGGGAAATGTTTTCATTGATTTTCTGACCACAAATCATCTCCCTGAAAGTGAAGGACCTTAACACCATGGTCATCTTCAGTGTCCATGTTTGAGACCTGACCTTCCTCCTATCCCTGCTTAATAGACTTTCAAGTAAACCTTTCCTGAAACATGGATTATAAGTCTCCTCCTTCAGCTTCCTGAAGGAAACTCAAGTTCAATATTTTGTCAGCTCACAATATATAATTTGGAAGCAATGAAAAAGAGGAAAGTACAGGAAATAAACACATTTGGCAGTTTTGTCTATTATAATATGGCAAAAATAACTGTTTACTTATGCAGCTGTTTCAAAGAAACTTTTGAAAACTCCCACTGATGGGGTATAGCACTTTGGTAGAGAACTCGTCTGCCATGTACAAGACCACAGGATTGACAACACCACACAGGAAAAAAAAAGGAAACCAAAACAAAAATAATTATGTGGATAGACTAGTGCTTTTCAGTTTCATAGATAAATATATCAAATTGGAGACTTTTTAAATATCCACATACTCTGATTAAGTTAAAAAAAAGTCTTATCAACATATCTGTCAAGAAATGGAGAACATAATTGTTAGTGTATACAATTGCCAAATAGCTCTCTGGAGCCTTGGAATGATGTGAAAGATTAAAATGTGTCTAATATGTTTCAGCTCCAGCAGTAAGACTTGCCTGCCTGCCTACTTCTCTTCGTGTCTCTTCTGCTTTCTCTATACTCATGAAAATCTCTGCCATGGTCTTTGAATAACTAAATATTACCAATGCAGTTAGATGGAATTATAGGGCCCATATGTCCATGATATACACACAAACAAGTGCCATTTTATTGTGCATTTAATGCTATAGAATATCCTTGAAAAGGATGAAAATGCGAAGAGAAAACTATCAAGTGTGTTGGAGCCACATTGGTTATAGCCAGTAGTTGTGAATAAAGGAAGGCTATATTCACGGTTTAATATGCATTATTGCTTTTCCTATTCTTTGCTAAACATGCACTCTGGAAATCAGCTATGAGAGGAAGTCTTTTCTTTCAAAATATATAGCATATATTAAATAACAGGACAAATTAAACTGCAATACTCCAGAAATACAAAAACAATAATTTCAAATCACAAGATCCTTTAGTTGAATGATGTGAAGATAATTCTTATTGTTGTGAATAACTAAATTCTATTTCCTCTGATTTTATACTCATCACATGTTAATCTCATAGAGAACATTCATTATCTCTTTCATTCGTACTCCATGCAGTTGTATGAACTAGAATTCCACTCAGATGCAATAATGGGCTTAGAAATCCTAACAACCTTCCCTATGTTCAAGAGATAACCTAGACTCAAAAGAAATAAATTTTTAGCTGGTGGGTAAAGTACCCTAAATAAGTAGAGGGACAGTGGTCTTAACTGCAGATACATTTTTAAACTCTTTTAAATTTCCAGAGTATGAAGGAAAGCAAGACCTGACTTTGTCTCCTGTTGTGATTGAGTGAGCTGATTCAAAATTTCAAAAGGATATGGACAGCTGCTAGCATGTTCTGGAGTAGAGAAAATAGTGATCTGTGATGAATTTTCAGTGCCTGCTCTTTCTGTGACCATTGGCTATGAACACGGTCATTCTTCCTGTAGCTAATAGAGCAGCTTCCACACACTGAGATCTGCAAGAACCCCTCCCCGTGAAAGAGAAGGTCACAGTAAGAAAGGGATTTCTTCTGGGAATGACAGGCCTTATTGATAAAGTTTTGCACAACTCTATGCTCTGATTCAGCCGCCCAAATTGCATGATGGCCCTGATGATGGGAAAGCAATGATCCTGATAGATAGTCCCTGCTCCATCCATCATTTCCTTCAGCACTTACTGCTTTCCACTGCTACTCTGCTGAGTGATAACAAGTCTTCAGATCCTATGTCTTCTTGCTCAAGGAAGACGCAGGCTCCGTCCTCATAGTACACATGAATGCAGCAGGCTCAGATAGGAGTCTCCTGATAGACAGTATTATGGAGGAAGACACAAAAGTGTGGCTCTCACTGGAATGGAGTTCTGGAGGCACAACAATGACTGTTATATGTCCTTAAGAGCTCAAAGCACAGAGATTATGATCAACCAAAATGGTCCATGTTTTGCCACTCTAAGGACTTCCTTATATTCATGGCAGAAGAAGGAAAAATGAAAGTTATCAAGTGTTTGGGAAATCTTCATAGACTCAAGAGGAAGCACATGTGTACTATTCATTTCTGTTATTTGTTTTTGTCAACATCCACTGGGATTTTATTTCTATTTTTATTATGACAATATTTAACTCCAGATATTTACAGTGTTCACCATTGTTAAATGCAGAGCTCACTTGCACTAATTATACTCATGTCATGGTGCATCCATCACCATCCTCCATTTCCAGACATTTTTCAGCTTCCCAAACAAAGTATTTTGCGCATTTAAAAAATTCCACAATCCCCCCACCGCAACACTGGTTAGGATCATTCTGCTATGAAACATGATCGGAAAGTAAAGTCATTTCACCACAAAAATGTGCCAAAGTAGGCCCCTTGGAGAATGCAAAAGAGTGGAGCTTGACATTATAATTTTGTAAGCCAGAAATAACTAAAATTAAAATATAAAATAAAATGCTTTAAGTAGAAAGTGCAGTAGAAATGCAGAATTTAAAAATGTTATTTTAAAACGGAAGTATTTAAATATACAATGTTTTAGAAATTTTGTATTTCTTCTGAGACAGTCTTTGGCTGAGTTTTAGACAGCCATTATATATGACCCATCTATACCAATGCAAATAAGATTTAATATTTTCTTTAGTTAATAAAACTAAGTAGCGTGTATATAATTTCATTAAAATAGTGACTATATATTTCTCTTTTATTCTGGATATCAGCTTTTAGATGCTCTTTTCTTTTTTACATGATTTAATTTGAAGTGTTTTTGTAGTTCATGTTTACATTTATGCATGACGTATCTATAGCAATGCAAAGTAATTTTAATATTTTCTTTTTTTATTTTTTCAGTACCGGGGATCAACCTCAGGTCCTTGCGCTTGCGCAGCAGGAGGCAAAACTACTGGGCTAAATCCATGGCCCAATATTTTCTTTCGTTAATAAGACCAAGTAACATATACATCATTCCAAAAACAACCACATATTTTTCATTTTTATTCTGGATATCAGCTTTTGGATGGTCTTTCTTTTGCATATAATTTAATTTGAAGTGTTATTGTACTTCATACTTATATTTACGTCTTATTTGTCTTACTTTTTGTGACAGCACATTAAATATTTTTCATAATATTAAAAAAATAAGTAACATCCCAGAGAATGCAGAATATAGATATAGATTTTTAGGTTTTCTGTCTTTTACACTCTAATTTAAACTGTTTATCTCAGGTAATCAAGTAGCCAGTACAGCTGTGGAATGTCCTCAGGATGTTCTTAATATCCCATTTCTCAGGTTGCCAATATGGGGATTTAGGGTCAGACTGACACTAGTATAAATGACTGAGTCCACCAACACTTTCTCACAGAATGTAATACAGTTGAACCATGGTAGGTGCCAATGTTTGTTCCATTCAATAAAAGCCAACAACTGACGAGTGTGGTCCAAGGTTGGAGAATATTTTACACTTACAACGTGATGATGGGATTCTTCAAATGGAGGAAACAATTTGGTAGTAAGAGAAAAGGATCCCTGAGATGGGAAAAAAATACCAAATGTGGCTCCAATAAAGTATTTTTCAGTATTACTTGATAAGGTGTAAGACGACAAAAGATGAATGAATAAGAAATGTCTAAAAGAAAATAGAAACGTCTACAAGCTTGATGTAGGTAAAGTGTAAAGTGATAAAATTATGCAGGTAGGAGTCCAAAAGGTAAACCCCAAAGATACCAAATCTAAAAAGACACAGAAGAGAGGTCCACGATGACTGAGTAATGTAGGGGGTGACAGATGGCCACAAACCAGTCATAAGCCATCACAGTCAGAGTCATGTCATCCATACATCCAAAAATCATCAAAAAGACATCTTTGTCAGGCAGACCACATAGGAGATGATCCTGCTCTGAGTTGGGATGTCCACAATCATCTTTAGGACAGTGGGAGTGATGAAACCCAAATGTCAGCCAAGGAAAGGATGAAGAAGGGAAGTACATGGGGGTGTGGAGGTGGGAGTCAGAGGTGATGGCCAGGATGATGAGCAAGTTCCCAAGCACTATTGTCAGTTACATGGGCAGGAAGAGTCCAAGGAGGATGGCTTTCAGTTCTGCATTCTCTGAGAGACCCATCAGTTGGGATTCTGTGGTACAATTTAGATTATTTTATTCTATGCTGCATAGAAGCCTTTGGAGGAAAACAAAGAGGATAAAAAGAAAGGACCATTCTTAACTCTCTATATAGATTACATTCAAGAATTCATAACTTATATATTCACACTTGACATCTATAAACCTTCATCAATACTTTTCAATGATATCAAACTCAGTCTTCTTAGGTGTCTTACATTATTGGTTTCTGAGTTATCTCCTGGGCACACCTATTTTAGAAACACTCAGTGAAGCAATGATACAAGCCCAAGAACATTAGTGATAACAAGTCCATGGTCATTGCAAAATACAGCTGACTCTTTCCAAAATAAGCAGAGCTTAAGAAATTACCTTCCTATTGTAAGGGGGAATCATTACATAAAATACATAAAGATGATGTCAAACATACCTTATTTTATTCTGGGAGAGTAGCCCAAATTCTCTTTAGTTCAAATGTTTATGAGCACTTTATAAAAGCTATGACTGCATAACCTGACCATGAAATTAATGTTTATATTTCATAATTTAGCAATGGTGCAGTTCCAATTATATTTCAGTGATTCAACCTTCTTGGGCTTTCTGATTTTCTTTCCTTTATAGATGTAAGTCCTCACTAAAATTTTGGTGTTCTTTTTTTATTAGTTCATGTTTACAATACACAATGATCACATTCGTTATGAGAGGTTTGTACTGTACATAACAAATATTAATTCTTCTCTTTGTCCCCATACCCTGCCCTTCCATCAGCCTTTATTCCCCTTCCTACTTGCAAAAGCTCTATTTCCATTTATTTTCCTTCAACTTTTATTGTTCAAATCCCTGTTCCCTTCTTTCCCTCTCTTCCCAGCTCTTGTTCTCCTTCACACTTGAAAATGTTCTTTCTACTACCTAATATCAATCCTTTACTTTGTTCTGTATTTATACTTTGGGGTTCTCACATAAGATAAACAATATGATATTTAAACTTATATGTCTGATTTATTTCACATAAGTCTATGATCTGGAGATGCATCCGTTACATTAAAATGCCTCAAGTCCACCCTTCTTGGTAAGCAAAGACCCAGTTGCACAAGAATATTACAAAGAATCAGCAAGTGGAATCACATCAAATTAAAAGTTTCTGAAAAGCAAAGAAAACCACCAACAGAGTGAAGAGACAACCTACAGAATGGGAAACAATTTTTGCCAGCTACCTCTCAGACAGAGGATTAATTTCTAGAATATATGAAGAACTCCAAAAAAAATTAGATCCCCCAGAACTTAAAGACCCAATCAAAAAATTAGCATCTGTAGTTATCTTTTAAAAGTCATTTAATATATAACATATTCTTGACTTTGGTACTACAAATTTTGATAAATATGGTCTAGTTAAATGCACATAATTTTATGAGATCATGGGTCACAAATGTAGTAACAGTAACACCTCACCAGTTAATGATTAAAAAATAAATTGCAAACTAATAAATGAAATTATATATTTTATACAGATTTGTTTGGATCATATCCATACAATCTCATAAATATCTGATGTAGAAAGTACATTTTAACTGCGTGTGGGTGAACAAACCTGCAATCCAAACATGAAAAAACAGAGGTAGGAGGAACCCAAGTTCAAACCCATCCTGGATATCTTAGCAACTTATGTCCAAAAAAAATAAAAAAAAAGAAGGGGGATGTAGTTCAGTGCAAAGTCTGTAGGTTTGATCGAAAGAAAGAAAGGAAAGAAAAAGAAAGAAAGAAAGAGAGAGAGAGGAAGAAATAGAGTCACAGAGAGGGCTGGAGGAGGGCAGAAGAAACAAAGGAGAGGACATCTTTGCCCTTTGTCTTTTTGGTTCTGCATTACAGAATGTTCTGCTAATACTGCTTTGATATTTTCTGATTATAAACACTCTTATGAATTGTTGAGAACATTAGCCCCAAATCTAAGTTTCAGTCCCAAAACTCATATGCCTGAATAACTAGTTTTCACATCAATCCTTCCAATACATGAATTACAATTCTCATACTTCAGCTACCTGCAGGCAACTTGGGTTCATATTCTGTTAGCTCATCTGATGCTTAACTGAAGAAAAATTTTTAAAAAGTAATATTTTGAGAAATATTGTAAGCTTTCCTGGACAGTGTCCTAATTTGTAAAATGGGCACAATAATTATATGCGTTATAGATTAGTTGAAAGGAAAGTTTTTTTAAACCTGTTAAATTATGTAGACTAGTACTCCCAGTCTCATTAATGAATATACTTACCCGTAGATGTTCTTAAATGTTCAAAATACTTGTCCTCAGACCAAAACATATTTAATCAGAATATCTGCATGTGATATTTTTGGAGTTCCTTTCTAACAATGGGGCTGAGAAATCCTGCCTGACATTTAGAAAATATTTCATTAATATTACCTACTGTAAACATCAAAAATTACTACTAATAATACATACTACCTATACTAAAATATTAAAATTTAATAATATTTGCTGTAGGTCTAAAGTTTTCTATTGTTTTGAATTATCATGTGTTATATTTGAGTTGTTGCTATCAGCATTATTTCCTTTCCTGTGCATTTGTACCCCAAAACAACTATTGTCAGGATTGCGGTGTATGTATTTTTGTCTGTTTCCTCATCAATGTTCATTTATGTATCCATAGACATTTAAAAACAGACTGACCACATGATTTATTTGGGCCAACCATCCCACTTCTGGTATATATTCAAATGAAGTTAACTCAGCCCTGTAAAAATGTTCCTTCACACATACTTATTGAGGCCCTATTGACCATGGCTAAGGTATGAAATAAGTCTAGATGCCCATCAACACATGAAGAACAAAGACACTGTGATATATGGACACAATGCAGGTTTTTCAGCCATAAAGAAAAATGAAATACAGCCTTTTTAAGCAAAATGGATGGAATTAGAGGACATTCGGTTAAGTGAAAAAATCTGAATGCAGAAAAGGTAATACTGCTGTTCTCTCTCATATGTGGAGGCTAAAATACATTGACCTGAAAATAAAACATAGGATAAAGTTGTAGAAAGAGTAATTGGATTTAATTAGTGTGTGCTATATGTGGTATAGAAATATCATACTTGTTGAATCAGGAGGAAGTCGAGGGATCTGGGTTCCCCCATGAGAAGACCTTAAGCTTCCATCACTTGTCTCCCCACCTCAGCAGGAATGCAAGGGATGAAGTAAGGCTAACTTAAAATCAAAACTCTCTCTGACTCAGAAGGAGAAAATCATAACAAAGTAAAACAAGTTTTACTGATAATATTGTAAAGGCAGCGGAGCAGAGCACAGGAAGCAAGCTGTATGGCAGGGAGAAGCTCAAGGTGAGTTTCACAGCCTGATGTCATTGCCTTGTCTATATTACTAGGGGTAAACTGATTTTCTAAAAATACCTATTTCTCTGATTGGCACAATCAGAGCCTTAGCATTTGTTTCTGAGTTGAGCCAATGTTCACAGGAGCTATGAGTGCATGGCAAAAGTGTGCAAAGGTCCCACAAAGGGCAGCCTCCTCCAGGGCATCATGTCAGGAGTAAGCATGCAGGAGGAAATTCACCTAACACTTCTTCCAACTTCCAAATTATAGGATCATCACATAAAACTCCGACTATAGCTGGGCATGATAGTACATGGATATACTCCCATCTCTTGGGAGGCTGAAGCAAGAAAATCTTTGATGCTGTCCTTGCCTATATAATGAGGTGATGTCCCAAAAAACAAAGAAGTATGGAAAGGACAGGTGGAAAAACCTCAAACTGATTTTTTTTTACAATTTAACAACTCAATGTGGGATTTCATACTTTTCAATCATTGTATTAATTAGGAACTGTA
>NW_004625002.1:133970-151438 GCF_000247695.1 Heterocephalus glaber
GGTGATGTTCCTGTCTCAGCCTCTTGAGTGCTGGGATTATAGGCATGTATCACAACTGGCTCTTCCAGGGTAAGCTCTTGATATTTTGTCAAAGTTCAGATTACTTAATGTGTTTGGGATATTTTCTTTATCTTTTATTCTGTTCCATTGATCTGCATATCCTTTTCTTCACATTCCAGTTTATTTTTACTACTATAGTTTTGTAATTTAACTTTAAACCTGAGCTCTGGATGCCTCCTGATTTGTGTTTGATTTTCCCTCCCAGACGGCTTTTGCTATTCTGGATTTCTCTGATTCCATATAAATTTTCAGAGAGGTTGTTGTTGTTGTGTGACAAATGCTGTTGCCTTTTTGATTTGAATTGCATTAAATCTATATACCCATTTTGGTAGTATGACGGTTTTGACACTATTCATTCATTCTTCCTATCCAGCCACAGGGAGTATCTTTCCCTTTTTTGATATCTCCTCCAATCTCCTTTTTCAGAGTACTATAATCTTTTTACAATTTTTTTAGTGATTTTTTCTTTTCCCTTCCTTTCCTCCTTCCTTTTTTCCTTCCTTTTATTTATTCTTTCTTATATGTCACATATGCTGAGAAAGTATGTGTTATTTGCTTTTAAAAATAAGTAGTATAAACACAGAGGGTTGCAGATATTTACACCCCTTCTCGATATTGTAGCAGTACAATATACAGCACAAAATGTGTATTTCTTGACTCCTACAGTCTTTCTTACTAGAGTAATTTAGAATGTCATTCTCAACACGATATAAGATATGTTATTATTTATCTTGAAAACATTATTACTAGACAGAACTTTGTGATATTTTGATGTTCTATATTAAGAAAAAATTTTACATGAACATGACTAATTTATATGATAATTACTGATATGTTGAGACAAAATATGTAGGTGATTAATAGTAAAATGGCACATGCATTGATTATGAAGGTCACCCAACTATTCTTTTCCCACATATTACATAGAAATTCTCTCTTGAATGTTGTGGAGAAAGAATTTTGCAGAGATTTATCAAAATAAAGTTAGAGACTAAATTATGTCCCTCTATCAGACAATACTATAGGTGAGTTAAAGGATTTGAAGTACAGCTGTATGGATTTCAAAGAGAGTTGAATCTGCATAATGATGCAAACTAACACATTTTAAAAGCAATAAGGATGGTAATGTACACTTAAATGAGCTTTAGGTACTCGGGGGCAAGTTATGGTACATATATAAATATTGATGTAAACTTTGGGAGCATAGGAATACACTAAATTTTCTGAGTTCAAGTGATGTTTCATAAGGCTAACAGTTACACATTAAGTTTTGTAATAAAACTGCCAATCTTCTTGTACTCTCATTGGTGTTTCAACTCCTTCCTCCTTTCATATTAACTTCCTTCCCCTATCATACACTCTCAAATGTCTCACCTTCCTTTCTTCTTTACACCAGTGCTGTCAACAAAATGCATTTTTATTTTTTCTTTCTCTTCTTTCACTTTTTCATTGTGTATTGATTTTAGAAAGAGCTGGAGTTAGCAGTATGTTAGTACTAGGGTCATTTATTTTGTCAGTTCTTATTAAGTTTTAATTGGGAACATTTGCAAAAGATAAAAGTCCTTTAATTTATGTACAAAAACAGCCAAGCAGTTTTACCATTGGTAATATGGGGAAAATAATTACTTTAAACATTGTTTCAAAAAATCTAAAACATTATTTAAATTGAATAGAATATTGATTTTCAATCTCATTCATCAATTTATGTGATATGGTGTATCCATATACCATTACATAAACCCAAAATTATTTTAATCAAAATATCTGCACCTGAAGTCCTCAGTTTTCATTTATTAAATAAAAATTGAGACCCATTCCTTTAAGTAGATCATGACATCTAGAAAAAGTGAACTGATTTTGCATCTGATTATTGTCAACCAATTAACAGGTTGCAAGTATGAATATTTAATATTTGCTTTCTCACCAAGTTCTTTGTGTCCACATGATTCCATTCTCCTACATCCCTCTGAGTGAAATCAGAAAATCTAGTGTAGCCTGGTATGAGCAATAGCTCAGATTCCTATCCTCTTACTATCACAGAACACCTACTTGGCTCTTTCAAAAGTAACTTCAGATAATAGGAGAAAAAAAGGTACAAACAAACAAAAAGACAAAATAAGCAGTCCTTTCAAAATTCAGTATAAATTTTCAGTTTTGAACGTGAAAATATTCTCCATTTATACAATGTTTAGTGTTTCAAAACAATGTGTATGTAATTAAAGTCATTGAAGTGCATACTGAATGTGGTTTAATTGTGAAGTTTTTCTTATGTGTACATGATTACAAAATGAAATAAATGTAAATGGACAATTATAAATAATACATAAATGACAGAAGTGGTTTGGACATACCAGGTTTCCCTGAGTAAAGGAAGAAACTCTGTGGACAATTATTTTCCTATGATCTCCTTCTTCCAATAGGTTGGGATGTCCTTAGAGATTGGGATGGCATGGACCATTGTGGCTAATTATGTGGCTGTGCATTGAACCTACAAAGTCATACAGTAGTCAATAATTAGCTTGTGCCTCCAACCCTTCAGTTTGATGACTTCAGTCCTGTGAGTCCCATGCCTGTGTCTAAGCCTCCACGGTTGTCTGCATCAGGAAGCTCCTATCTGACTTTGCATTAATTTCAGTATTGAAGACAGAGACTGAGGCTTCACTGGGCAGCAGACATAGCAGGATCTTTGTGTCTGCTCTCCTTGACTATGAGCCAGCAGAGAAAGAGTATCATCCAGTAAGTGCAGAGGTAAGTCATTGATGTGAGAAGGATCCTTGAAATGTTGCTTCATTATCATAAGGACAAATATGACAGGGTATCTAGATGGGAAGGTACAAATATGAAAAATATCTGTTATGTGAAATGGATATTTTATATTCTTAGCTTTGATGAAGAAAGCAGAATGATTGTTTCAAATTTGCTTTCTACACACACCATTCGTAATTCATATTGGAGTCTCATATTAGCAAAAACGTGTTCTTCTGCAGTTTCTTAAGCACTCCAAAAGGAGGAAGAAGATGATAATAAAGATGTTCAAGTGTAGGATAGTAACAATTATTAACTTGTTTTGAGGGCTTGCTATATTCCAGGCACTGAGCAATGTGTTCTATGCCGCCGGTTTCATTTAATGTGCTTTGTCTTCCTGGAATTATAACTGTCCACACCATTACTGCTTAAAGAAAATGGAAAGGAAGGACCAGTATTTAGCTCAGTGGTACTGTGCCCTCCTTGCATGCACAAGGTCCTTAGTTTGATCCCCGGTAACAAAAAAAGAAAAGAAAAGAAAATGGAAAGGACTGTCATTTCAATGAAATCTTCAGTAGGTTATTAAGTAGAAACATGTCACATTTGAATTTGGCTGTGTGATTATAGAGACAGGGCATTATGTAAAGAGTAATCCTGGCAACCATGTCACTTCCCCGTCACTTCAGGAAGGGACACTTGCTCACCTCATTCTTCCTTTTGGGGGGTTCCTGATAGATTCCAGAGCAGTGGGTGTCACCTATTACATCTACCAGAGGATGGACAGGTATCGATCACAGGCAAAGATCATAGTGTACACTTCATAATTCACATTATTTTCCTGTCACCACTGCAAGATACTCTTGCAGTTTCATTCTTTCACACAAACTCAAATGGGGCTATCAAGCCCCCCCTTGTATTTCCATTTAGCATATGAGTTAAAAATGTAACTCACATGTGCCTTGTGGTTAAGACCTCTGAACAACTGCTTCAAGTTTTTTGTGGGTTGGGAAACAATGAAAAGAATTAGTGCATTGGACAGCATATGTCAATTTTTAATTTTCAGGTCTATTTCTTGTTTCTGTTGAGCAGCAAATATTTTTAAAATTTCTGAGGTAGCATTGTCATTAGTGTTGATTTCCAGTTGCAACAACTGCACAAGAGATTATGCAGATATGGAGTGTTCCATGGGGTTAATGTACATAAAGTTAGAGCAAAGTAAAATTTAGTTATCATTATAATTAATTATAAGGATAACCTTTATACCAATTATGTCCTGTGAACTTAGTTACTCTTTTCCTCTTTCTGTAGCGGGACATTTTATTTTTGTCTTTGTGTATTTATGTGCATATGTTTGTAGAGGAATCATGTACAGTCCTTCATATCTTTACTGATTCCCTAGAGCCTAAGACTTGTTTGGCAAGAGGAGGCATGCAAAATAACATCTGTTAATTGAATGGCCACTTCCTCAGGTCAAAGTACTTGTACTTATTCAGCATGATGTGAAGATGCTTGCCACATTCCCATCTTCATGTTCTTTCTTTTCACAAATGTTCTATAGATGAAAAGACAAAATAATAGCTGTCTTTTTCTCTGTCATGAATATGTGTAATCCATCTCATTGCATCTACATCCATTATTCAAAAACAAAGCAGAGATACTCATAATAGGTTTAAAAAGGCACAAAGAGAAGGGAGAAAGTGAATGGTATACCGCACTCTAAGATGCATTATAGAACTTCATATCACTCCAGGCACTGGTGCCACTGGAATATAGTTACTGTTTTCATCAGTAAAGTTCCTACAGACATAATGATATAATTCTGTATTTTAAAAACAAAAACTTACAGTGGCCACCTACTTGTATGCCAGACTTCCTTTAGTTGCCACACACATGAAGATGAGGGTTGCTGTCTTTATTTTCCACAAGCTTTGTGAGCATGGAGAGGAGGACAATTTCACACACACCATGCATGTTGGAGCAGATCAATGAAAGGGAACTAAAGTGTTAATTTCCCAAGTTCCATTCTAGGGCCCTGTCATCCACTGCAGCAAAATGTATATGTTATTTCTCCAAGATGTTGAAAATCTTTTGTGTATTATCCTAAAAAGTTACTTACTGGAAGACTCCAAGGATACTTTGAAGTTTTACCTCAAGAACAAGAGATTGTAAATGATTAAGACTGACTTTTCTGGAAAAAAATAGTAAAAATTTTAATATATTATTTGTTGGAAATCAAAGTATTTCTCACCAATATATTATACTGTATACATATCTTAGCTTGGTTGAGAGGAAGAGAGGCAGAAGATTGTTAAACAGATTGCCGTAATAATAAACTTACAATTTATATGACGTTTCCCCAAGTAATGGTTTTCATTAGTCAATGAAGACTTAAAACGGAGTGTGTGAAAGATTCTCCATTTCAGAGGCAATAAATGCTGTGTTCTACACAACTTATATAAGCTTTAGGTACTTTTTATATGAGTACATATTTCTAAAAAATACATTATTTCTAAAAAATACTGTGGATTTATAAATCAATATTGACCTGAAAATATTGACAGGAAAATCTACTCATGAAATTCATGACAACAAATTCCTTGGAGAGGAATTTTGTGTGTAAGAAAATAGAATTATAGAGAGATACCAACAATTCAAATTTTATTGGTAATAGTTCAAATCTCTAAAAATATTAATTGTGATGAAAACATTAATGTATCTTTAAATATAAACATATAGAGAAGTAATATTAATGGAGCACTTTCTGAATGTCAGGAAATATTCTAAAACTGTGGTGCTCAACCCTAGGGTAAATAGTAACCAAAAAATAAAATATATAGGTAATATGTTAACCCATTGGTCTGAGTCCAGAAGGTGTGGATACTGAAATATATCTCTAGGATATATGTGTGTGTATTAGAGTCACCAGAGATTCAAATTAAATATTTTCAAATACTTTCTTAGGCCAACTATATATGGTAGGTCATTGTTATCCCCATTTTACAGATAAGGGGGTATTACATTATTTACAGGTATGTTTACAGTATTTCATGCACTTTTTCTTTTGTAGGTGTGTTCCAGGTGTGTTAATATTATTTCATGTTCCCCTATTTGGCTTTTTTCACAATTGAATTGTGGTGTGACCTGAAAAAACACAGGGTCAAATTTTCTTCCAGGTAACTAAACTAAGAAAAATGAAAATCATGTATCATGAAAAATTGAATCAAAAACACTGTCAATAAGATTTAGCAACGTTTGAAGTTAGCCTGGGCTTTGGGATTTTCTTGTGTCTCAAATTCTCCCACTAGTCATAACAGGGTTTATGATTAGAAAAATAATTAAGCATATTAGCATGCTGGTGTAGAATATGGGATCAAGAAAAAGAGCAAATCACTGTCTTCCATGGCAGATATTTAGTGATATTTTAGGAAGTGATTAAAATAAATCTGTATACAATTTAAAATGTCAAATATGCTTCTTATAGCTTACGATTCTTTTTTCTTTCTTTCTTTCTTTCTTTTTTTTTTTTTGTACTGAGGGTCCAACTCAGGTCCTTGCACTTGCACAGCAGGCTGGGAAACCACTGAGCTAAATCCCCGGCCCATCTTACTATTCTTAATTATTGAAAAGTACAGCATGCACTAATTCCACATCCATAATTATTATATCATGATATTATACACATCCATTTCAACTTGCTTATTCAAATTTGGGTTCACCATAGATGTATATAGGAGTTATATATTAAAACATTTATGAACAACAAAGACTACAGGAGCTCTACATCCTTGAAAAATGAGCCTCACAAACCTAAAGAATGATGAAAAATTCCTGGGAGTTAACTGGCTCAACACTTTGTACTTTGATTATCAACAATCAAATTTAAGGTTCAGACCATGCAAACCTAGATATTATAGTAAATATGGATGACTTATGTAAAGGAATTTAAGAATAAGTTATATTTGAAAGCTTCTTAACTTTCTTTTGTTAAATTTTTTAAATTTTAAAAAACTTTAATAGGATTATCTGTTCATTTTTTAAGAGTTAGGAGTATTTCATTGAGATCATAGAATTATGAACTCTCATGTTCTAACTTTGTAAACTAGAATGCAAGGGAGGAATGCAGAGAACAAGGTAGATAATGAATACCCTAATACCGAAAATGTTCTTGAGAACAGGGTTTTCACAATGGAGAAATAGGACTAAAAGTTTTATATACCACATGGAATATTTTGCATGGAAAATATGCACTTATTGCGTACAGAGAGCTGTATGTGCTATTTATTGCTTTCATTTTTTCCACTTAATTTTTGTAAAGGTATTGAAGCATTATGGAACCACATAATCTAACCTCTATCTCAGAATTCCATCTCATTGGTTTCTCAGAGGACCCAGACTTGCAGCCTTTCCTCCTTGGACTCTTCCTGTCCATGTACCTTGTCACTGTGCTTGGGAATCTGCTCATCATCCTGGCCGTCAGCTCTGACTCCCACCTCCACACCCCCGTGTACTTCTTCCTCTCCAACCTGTCTTTTGTTGACATCTGTTTCATCTCCACTACAGTCCCAAAGATGATTGTAGACATCCAAACTCACAGTAGGGTCATTTCCTATGTGGGCTGCCTGACACAGATGTCTCTTTTTATGATATTTATCTGTATCGATGACATGCTTTTGATTGTGATGGCTTATGACCGGTTTTTGGCCATCTGTCACACCCTGCACTATGCAGCCATTATGAACCCTCATCTATGTGTCTTATTACTTTTGCTTTCTGTCTTTATTAGCCTTTTGGACACCCAGCTGCACAATTTAGTTGCCTTACAAATTACCTGCTTCAAGGATGTGGAAATTGCTAATTTCTTCTGTCATCCTTCTCAAGTTTTTAACCTTTCATGTTCTGATACCTTAATCAAAACTATTGTCACATATTTTGGTGGTGCCATATTTGGCTTTATTCCCGTGTTAGGGATCCTTTTCTCTTACTATAAAATTGTTTCTACCATTCTCAAAATACCATCATCTGGTGGGAGGTACAAAGCCTTTGCTACCTGTAGTTCTCACCTGTCAGTTGTTTGCTTATTTTATGGGACAGCTATTGGAACTTACATTGGTTCAGCTGAGGCATATTCTCCAAGCAAAGGCATGGTGGCCTCACTGATGTACACTGTAGTCACACCTATGCTGTATCCCTTCATCTACAGCCTGAGGAACAGGGACATTAGCAGAACACTAGAGAGGCTCCACAGTTGGAGAGTTTAATCCCAGGATATTTGGCATTCATTTGGAATGGAGGTTTGAAAATACTATACAGCCCAAATTCACCTATGAATACTATCTCTTTGGTCACATTAGCTTAGACTTGGTGTTTCATATTAGAGTCATGGCTAATTGAGTGATGGTGGAATTTAGTGTTTTTCATATGAGTGCAAAGTTTCAGGTGGGAAAATAATAATTTTCTGAAGATGGGTATGAGTAATGTCTGCACAAAAAGTACTGTCATTGATGTTATCAAACTGTGCTTAAAGTTAGTTAAAATGAAACAATTTTAATTAAAAATGAACATATTTATATCTTACCCCAATGAACGATGGAAATAAAATTTTGAGAACTTTTTTCTCAAGACAGGGTCTTACTATATAGTTCACCCTGTCCTTAATGTGGATTATTCACATCAGTGCCCACCTGGCTGCACACCTCGTCACATTATTTTAGACTTTTGGTGTTTCATATTAGAGTCATGGTTGATTGAGTAATAGTGGAATTTAGGATTTTTCATATGAGTACAAAGTTTCAGTTGGGAAGATAATAATTTTCTAAAGATTAGTAAGAGTAATGTTTGGACAAAAAGATACTGTTATTAATGATATCAACTGTGCTTAAAGTTAGTTAAAATGAAACATTTTGTCATTTATATCTTACCACAATAAACAATAAAAATAAAATGTTGAGGACCTTTTCCTCATGCACCATGTAACTCATTCTTGCCTTGAGCTCATGATGATCCTCCAGCCTCAGCCTCCCAACTGCTGATATTACAAGGGTGCTCTTTCAGTTCCAATCAGGGACTTTATTTTTTTAAGGAATAAATTACCAAATAGTACACTTGAAATTCCTCCTAAATAAAGGAAGAACCCGGTGTCTTTTCTGGATATTCATTTTCTCTTTTTTTCATCAACTTCCATTTAATTTCAGAAGTTAGAAATGGCAATAACATGGTTCCATTTAGGTAGTTATTAATGGTGTGCATTGAGACTCCAAGGTTCTAAAATAGTCCGTATTCATCCATTCCTCCAGTCTTTCATTTTGATTGTTCCATTCCATTTGGCACAATTGCTAGTTACTCTCATGGTTTTCTGAAATAGACCATATCTGACATGGTTGATTCCTTAAGATGACTAAGAGCTCTCTCTAGTATTCAGGCTACTGAGTGGTATGGGATTCATAGTTTTTGACAGAACCCAGTAGAGCCACAGCATTACTCAGAAAGTGTTGAGGGAGACGATGGGTGGAGAAAGGGCTATTGTAACCATTGTTGCCCATCATGAACACATACATGAAAGTGGATAGTGAGACAGGCTGATTGGATTGTCAACAGTATTACCTGAGTACTTTGAAGTTTAGACTCGATTTTCATGGAGGAATAAACATTTCAGTTGGTTTTTCTTTATTCCCACACTGTTTCTGCTCCCGAAATACATCTAATCCATGGTTGTACATTTTGGCTGTCTATAAACTGCTTACTCAATACCTCAAAAGGATTACAAGTGTAATGATGAGGATGATCACAGTATTGTGAACCAATATTGAGAGATTTTTAAATGGGATCATCTCACTTCTGTGTTCCTGTAAATTGGTTCATTTTATCTGTACAGTGTTATTCAAGGATAAGCTCTTATATTATTTTAAGAGTAAAAAAGGTAGTACAGTGTTTTGTGTAATCAATTACAGGCTATTGGGTAGAAAAGAATGAAGATGTGCTTACATAAGGCTGTGTGATACAGGGCATGGTGCCAGGCAAATTCCATACACAGTTCCTTTGACAATCCAAACACTCATCTCTCTTCCCTGCCTCTCCAGGAAGGGACCCCTTTCTCACCATGCTCTATTCTTTGGAGTGCCAAGTGGATCACTGGAGAAAGGAGAGGTGACACCTACTGCATCCACTCTAGGGAGGATTTCTGAGATCAGAGGCAAACATCAAAGATAGAGAGGGACCACAGTGATTAGAACTGACCTCATTCTTGTTCAACACTCCAGACTTTTCTGGAATCCCTCCACATTCTCCTCCAAACTTTTATTCATTCTTTTCAAACTTAAGAAGAGAAGTAAACTCAGGGTTTGATTTGATTCTTGTTTTATTTTTATTTTATTTTATTAATTAATTAATTTGGTTTTTTTTATTTTTTTGGTTTTTTAAAATTTTTTTGATTTGATTCTTGCCAAGGAAACTGGAAAGAGTTTAACATTCCTCAGACAAAAGTGTGATGCAGACCTCTGAAACTCTGCTGGAAATATTCTGCTGATATGAAAACATAGAAAAACATTTGTGGATCAAGGACAGGGACCAACAATTTAATTTTGAATCCTGTCTCCATCCTTTATTTCTGTATCATATGGCAGGTTATTCATAACTCTGAGACTCAGCATTGTCATTGAAGTTTATTTCTAGTTGGTACAACTGTATAGTGTATAGGTTAAATAAATAATGAATGCTCCTGTTATTAATAGGTAGTAGATGTATAATATGATCCTAAATGTGATTTAGATATTCTGAATAAAACTAATAATATAATACACAATTTCACACCATTCAAACAAAATAAGTGGGATCTATAGTTGTTTTCATTTTTCTATTTGAGACTTTTTTTTGGTATTTGCATCATGATAGTCATGTATTTGGAAAAGATTGACTGGCTTTCATTTCTGACTCCTCAAATCCTATCTCAGTCTTGGTATGCAAGAGAAATAAACAGTAAAGTTTTCTGTTAAACACTGAATAGACCCTTCTTTGGCTCACAATAAGTGAACATAATCACTGTAGCTACTACAGACTGATACTTTCCTACCTGCACTTTCATTTCTGTTAGAGATGAAACTCTAACATGGCACTAGAAACAAGGTAAAAGAGTTCTTGTTTGTGTCTATATTATGAACACATGGTCCCTGTATCTTCATTTAGCAAATGCTACAACATTAAATTATTCAAAGATCATGAGAAAAATCTTCCTTGGTGTAAAACTAAAATATTCACAAAGAGGACAGAGTAATATTGCAAATGGGGTTAAGGAACATTTTAGTGTTTTTCATCCTTTCACAGCCCAGTGCCTGTTCACAGTTCTATCTAGCAATAAACATGTTACTTGTATAAAGATAGAGTACTCTATTTAAACAAGACTATAATAACTAAATATTTAAATTCCAAATTTCCTTTAGGTGCACAAATGTTGTGAAGCTGGGTAATTCCATCCATACTGCCAACAAGGAGTAACAGCTAAGAGAGGTGGATAGATTTAAACACTACATTAGTAACAGGTCAGTGGTACATGTCTAAAATATTAATTTCTTAACTCTCATTCCAGATTCCAATTTTCTCTAATGGAACCAAGTGGAAAATTTTCTTATGCAAGATGACATATCTTGATCAGGAATCATGCAGGGATTATTACTAGACAAACCTTATTGGTTTTTATTGAAAAAAATATGTGATCAGTTGTAAAATTCAGTATACCTCAGTTGTTGGACTTCAAACGCAGTCTCTACCCACATACTATCTGATAATTTTCTTTTTTGTGATGTGATGAGAAGCATAAGTATGTTGAAAGAATATTGTCATAATAATGCACTAACAAATTATATCACATCCTTTTATCTAATAAAGCAGTGCATCAGTGAAAGCATTTCAAGTGGCTTCACAGAGAGACTTAAATCTACCTGTGTATGTAACTACTATATTTCAGGGCAATAGTTGTTGTGTTCTTCACACCTTAAAAGATCATGATGTAATCTTAATATAAATTATTTAAAATTTTTTCATTATCAGTAAATCCATAGTAAGTATATTTTAGGTATGTGTGATAGTTAACCATTGTGTCAGCTTAAGTAAGAAGTGTCCAACTGATTGGCTTAGCATAGTTCATGTTGTGACTGAATGGACTGAATGAAAAGTAAAGACCCATCCTGGGTGTAAGTGGCACTACCCAATAGCCTCAATAAAATTAAAAAAAAGGAAAGAAGAAAGAAGACTCACTCTATTTTTTGCAGAGGACTGCCAGTCTTTGCCCTTTATCAAATCTGTTTTTTAATGATCCCTGACTGATACAGATTTTGTACCAGGAGTGGCTTCAAAGAAACAAAATTGTAATAATGCAATTCTTTAATGGCTTTAGGGATTCCTGGAGTTGACTCTCGAATTTGATGAGACCAAAAGAGGCCAAAGTCTCTCCTTCTGATAATGTGCAGAGTACTGATAGTCCTTGGTGTAAACTCTTTAAAGTGATATACCATGTAGATTTATTTGATTATCCGAATTCACCACTTGAGAAATATAAAGAATTTAGTGACTCCATATATGACACTTTAGGATACATTTTGCAGCAGTGAGAAATATAATGCTGTTGTCTGGTTGGTTATCATCTCTGAATAAACTCATGGAGGAAAATAATGGATGCAAAACATGCATAGAAAATCTCAACTCTTCTAAATGTGAGAACAAATTAATGAAGAAAAATAAAGAAGTCAAAGATTCAAATTCACAGCTCCATATGCACATAAAGACTCTAAAAGTTTCTAAGTGTGTCCTAGAAAAGACTATTCCTTCCTTTAGCCACAGGGCTGAGATTGCAGAAATCCAAACACAGACCCTCATAATTCAATTGACTGAACTACAGCAAAATTTAACACTCAGCCTCAAAGATTATCTGAAGTAAATGTGAAGACAATAATGTGAAAAGAATGGGATCCCATAAATTGGGGTGGAGATGTTTCGGAGCATCCTGGGGAGGCTGGGACATTGAGCTCTCAGTTTCTAGTGAGGTTGTTATTGCAGAGGAAGAGATTTCATCACCCACGGTGGTGGAGGCAAATTTGTCCTCCATTCCAGACATTCTCTCTTCACATTGGTCATTTCTGTAATTTGTGAATTGCATACAGTTTTTTATTTCATGTATTTCTGTCTGATATAATCTCAGAGATTCTATCTTTGATGAATTTGTCATTATTGTTTTGATCTGATTTGGTCAGCTCTTCCATTTTTTACTTATTTCCCCCATATACACTTTGGGCACTTGAGTAATAGTTTTGTGAACTTTTAGTTCATTTCCTCTTTAAACACATCTAGTTTTTTAATCTCTTCTATAAACTTTTTTGTAGCATCCCACTATCTGATATTTGCCTTTCTGTCCATTTGTGCCCCCTGATCTACCTTAGGAGAGTTGGGAGATCTTGAGGGTCTTTTGTTGCCTTGGTTTCTCATGTTCCTATGTATGTGTGTATCCATTTTGTTTCATTTATGACCAACCCAGAAATACACATATTGGCACAGAGAAAAATCCACTTGTCAGCCACTATTATGTTACCTTGGTTATAGTAGAAATTTCAGTGGCAACAATGGCATCATATGTCGATTGGATATTGACAAACCCTAGGAAATACTTATGAACATCCCATAAGCAGAACAAAGAGCACTGTAATTTTAGTGAAGACAATCAGACCACCAATATATTGTTCTATACTACTTCAGACCACTAATTTTTGTTGGATGTGGGCAGCAGTGCCAGAGCTCAAACATACCACTAGATTTGGTGCCTTTTCTTTCATGATTATCTCCTCTGCCAATTTCACCTTAGAGCAAAATAAGGATCACCTGGGATCCCCTGCAACATGTGGAATCAGACTACCAAGATCACACAACCTGTATACTGTATACTGTATACTGTTACCAAAATGGTAAATTGTGTAGTAGTCAGAGAAGCCTCAAAAAATAAGAGAACAAGAAAAGACCATCCAGCACCTACGAGATGACACTAAAATGACCAGTCTACATCTAAGTGGAGTTATAGAAAAGCTAGAAGGTAATACAGATGGCATTATTAATATGTTTACAGAAACTGTAGCAGAAAAATTCCCAAATATAAGAGTTCTACATACAAATAAGTGAGGCATCCAGAACACCAAACAATTATATTGAAATAAGAATCCCACTAAGACATATTCTTATTAAATTGCCAGGTAGCAAACAAAATGAACAAAATGAAAATTTTTAAATTAGAGGAAAGCAAAAAAATACAGATAAAGGTAAACTCATTAGAATTACAGTAAACTTCTCAACACAAGCCTTAAAGGCCAGAAGAGCTTGGAGTGAAGTATTTCAATGCATGAGGCCAAACAACTTCCAACCCAGATTAACATAACCAGAAAAGCTTCCAAAGGAAGCTTTAGGACCTTTTCTGTAAAAGATCAGTTCCAAAGATATATGACTGTGAAACCAGCACTCTAGAAAATACTCAAGTATATTTTAGATGAATCCACAAAACCAATAAAGTTAAAAACCAAGATGAAATGAAGATAGCAAGCCAGGTCAGTGGATAAACAGCAGTTAAAAATCACTAAGTCTGTTTCACTTCCACCATGGTTCCATAGATAATTGTGGACTTCAACCTCAGAGTAGAGTAATCCCCTAAGTGTTCTGCTTAATACAGCTATCTTCTTCTCACCATTGGATGTATAGATGTCATGCTTCTGACTGTTGTGGCCTGTGATCAGTTTGTGGCCCTCTGTAACCCATAAAGTTACTCAGCCATTACAAACTGTTGCCTTTATGGAGTCACAGTATTGATTTTTAATTTTGCTTATTTTTTGGACTTCTATAAGCATAATTTTATTGTTCTAAAGCTTACCTACTAGAAAGGTTCCTAATTTGTTATGTACACTGCCCTCCTCCTTAACCTTCTTTATTTGGACAACTTCCTCAGTACCATAGTGAAGTATTGATGATAACATATTCTTTTGCCCCTCAAACTTATGGGTTATTTTCTCATCTTAAAAATTGTTTCATGACTGCAAAATCATCATTTGATAGAAAAAAATTATATTTGCTCTAATTTGAGTCCTGAGTGTCAGTTGCTTGCTTACTTTGTGAAACAAGTGTTAAAGAACATATTGTCTTGCCAATGTACAATGTAGAAAAAAATTTTACTGGTGTTCTTCAGACAAAGGTCTACTATCTAGAATATATAAAGAATTCAAAAAAATCAGACCCCCAAATATAAAGATCCAATTCAAACATAGGCATCTGAAATGAGCAGACATTTCTCAGACAGCAAAGTAAAAGAAGCTAATAAACATATGAAAAAATGTTCAACATCACTGGTCATTTGAGAGATGCAGATGAAAACAACACTGAAATTCCACCTCACCCCAGAAAGAATGGCTGCTATCAATAACAATAACAATAACAAATGCTGGCGAGGCTGTGGGGAGAAAGGAACCTTTCTTCATTGTCAGTGGGAGTGCAGAGTGGTGCAACCACTGTGGGAATCAATATGGTGATACCTCAAACAACTAGGATTAGAAGTCCCATTTCACCCAGCTATTCCTTTGCTGGATATCTTCCCAAAAGAATTAAAAGCATCACACCACAGTGATATGTTTATAGGGGCACAGTTTGTAACAGCTAAAACTTGGAAGCAGCCCAGTTGCCCATTAACTGGAGATTGGATAAAGAAGATGTGTTTGGTTTTTTTTATAAAAGGAGTACTACTCAGCCATAAAGAATGAGAAGCTAGAGACCTTTATAGCTAAGTGGATGCACATTGAGGCCATACTCTTAAGTGAAATAAATAGGACACACGTATAAATTCCGAATAGTTTCTCTGGTGTGAAAAACTAAAAGTGTAAATAAGGATCAAAATGTATAACTGATATTCTGTAGTAAGAAGAAAAGGTCTAAAGGAGTAGGGGAAGTGGGGGAGTAGGGGAAAGGAAAAGAAAAAATATGAAAAAAGTAAAAAAATGGAAACAAAATCTTTGTAAATAGGGAACGGTGGAGGTGGTGAAGGGAAGACAGGGGAATGGGGAAAAAATAAGAACCAATATATGTCATGTAAAGGGAAAAGATCCCAATGTTGAATATAACTGTATTGTACACCTAAAATGTACCAATAAACTTAATGAAAAAAATATATTGTGTCAGCTTTATTAAATTTTACCAGAACTGTGACAGCCATCACAGTGATGTGTACAATGTCCACCGCTATGTTGAATCCCTTCACAGCCTGAGTAACAAATTAAATATAAGTAGACTGGGGAGACTACAGCAGAACAGTAAATCTCAGGACCTCCTAATTTTTTTGATATATTAGTATGATAATTCCATGGCTTTAATTTTGTAGAGTAATGCTGGGAGGATGAAGATCAAATTTAAAGTTGAACGTAAATTTTCAGTTTGGAAAATGAAAAATTCTTGAATATATATGACACTGAGTGACTCACAGCAATATTAAAGTATATTGATCATGGTTAAAAGTGTTATTCTGTTATGTGTATTTTACTTTAAATATGAAATAAAGGTAAATCACCATTTTAAAAGTGTGTATAAGTGACTGAAATGATTAGGACAAACCAGCTTTATCTGAGTAGATGAAGAACCCAAAATCTCTTGTGGACACTTATATTCCTTTTATCTCCTTCTTCCATTAGTGCTTGGAATTCCTTAGAGATTGGGATGGCATGGACCAATTGGGCTAATTATGAGCCAGCTCTGTGCACTAAACCCACAAGGTCACAGAGTAGTCAATAATTGACCTCGAGCCCTTTAGTGACCCCATTCCTGTGTCCAGCTCCATTCCTGTGTCCCAGGCTCTATTGTTGTCTGTATTATGAAGCTCCTTTGTGGCTTTGTATTAACTTCAATCCCAAAGACAGAGACTGAGCCTTCACTGGGCAGCAGACATAAGAGGTTCTTTGGATCTGCTCTCCTTGACTACGGCACAGCAGAGAAACAGCTTTACCCTGTAAGTGTAAAGGAATCTCATTGATATGAGAAATATAATAAAAATTATTATTTGCTTATCCTGAGGAGAATCATGACATTTTTGATGTTCAGATTGAGGGTACATATATGAAAAATAGAAGTTATAAGGAATAGAAATTTTATGACCTTAGTTGTAATGGGGAAAGAATTATTATTTCAACTTTTCTCTCTATACACTCTGTTTCTACTTCCATTGATGTCTCAACCATAACAGCAGAAAATGTGCCCTTCTGCAGTGTCTCCTAAGTGCTCTAAAAGGATTATGAAGGTGAAGATCAGGATACAGAGGAAAACCGTTACCGTAACATCATGAACTGGATTTGAGGGCTTCTTCTCTTCCAGACACTGAGCAATTTAGTCTATGTGTCTTGTTTTATTTCATGTTCTCTGTCTTCCTGGGGTTATATTTGCTCACATTGTTATTTTTTTTAATTTTTCCCCATTAACTTTATTGGTACATTTTAGGCATAAAATACAGTTACATTCATCATTGGGATCTTGTGCCATTACATGAGTCTCTTGGTTCTTATTTTTTCCCCTTCGCTTGCCCTCCCTTCACCCCTCCACCCTTCCCGATTTGCAAAGACCATGTTTCCATTATTTTCCTCTTCTCATATCTTTTTCTTTCCCTTTTT
>NW_004625002.1:202789-212946 GCF_000247695.1 Heterocephalus glaber
TATTTTACCACAATAAATAATGAAGATAAAAAGTAGATTTATTTTTTTTAAAAGAAGGAAATATACAACTAAGTGAATGTCACATAGGAGATTCCTCTTAAATAGAGCAAGAGATGAAAAACAGAGATGGCATCCACTCTGTTTCCATCTTGTTTTTCCTCCATTAATATTAAGAAGTTCTTAACAATTTGGATAATATGGAAATGCTTTGGCTATGAGCTCTGTGCATCGATCTTTCAAATTAATATAAAATAATCAGCCTATGTCCACAGCTTTTTCATTTTTAGGACCAATCTACTGTTATCTATATCTGTGTCTTCCCCTCTTAAAATTGTGTTCTTAAGAAGGCATCTATCTGACATCATATTGATATAGAGCATAGGATCTATCAATGATATAGGCCCTCCAAAATAACCCAAATAGCATAAAAGAAACATTATAACTCTCCGCTTGTGAGATATGTAAAATGTTGAGTTTGTGTTCTTAAAATCAGAGAATGAATTCTAGGAATAATGAGGTGAAGAGTGGGAATAATTTATTGTGAGAAAGATAGCTTCTAAGAGAGACAGAATGAGGACCTAAAAGTGGGCTTTCCACCCACCCTGTTTCTCAAAAGTGTTTTATCAAGCAAAGCCATGAGGTGAGGTGGGTTCAAAGTGGAACAAAACTATAGTCAAGCAATCAGATCCAATTGCAAAATCACAAGGTGAGTATGAGGTGAGGAAAAACTATGATCAACCAATAAAATTATAAGTGTAGTTGCTTAGGTAATATTGATTAATTGGGGATCAAATGGAGAACAGTCATATAGTAAGCATGCATGGAATGAATAATGATTTTCTGGAAAGGAAATGGCCTGAGGGGATTGGTCCCCAGTTGAGGTGATTGATGACTATAGAATATCAATCACTGCTGTTCATCCCTAGGGGAAGTATGTGGGTGTAGTATTCATTTTTGAATCCTGACCTTTTAGCAAATGTGCCTCAGTTGTCTTCTGTGCTTAGGTGTGGGCCTGGCCTAACTGCCTTATAATATTTTCTAACTAGCTTAGCTATCTACAATAATATTTCTATCAATCTCATAGGTAGACCCTGAGCCTTCATTGGACAACTTGTAGTGGGGGAAACACATCAGCTATTCATTTTCTTCTTCATGACCCAGTAGAGATACAAATTATCCCAGTAAGCACAGGGCAGTGTTTTCCCCAGATTTCTATGAGCTACATGTTATATGTTGTTTATTTCATTCATTCTGCATGATCTTCTCTAAGCTGTATGCTTTCACAATGTTACTGTCTTACAGAAAAGGAATGAGAACAGCATTTCTATGTAGTATATACCAGGTTGGTAGGTTGAACACAGTAAAGCCTTGTTTGAATTGATCTGGTTACAGACATGGGGCATTTTGGCTGTTGAATCATAGCTCATGGTGCTAATGAGGCAGTCAGCCACTCCACAGCCCTGTCACTGCTGGAAAATATGTCTTGCTCACTGTGCCTCACTTTGGGAGTTTTGGTATTTGGTACTGGATAGCAGAGGATGGCAGATGCTCCATGTACCACAACAAAGGTAGATGTGAATCACAGGAAAAGATCACAGAAGTGCATATATGGTAATGTTGGACAGACTACTCCAATATATTTTCACAGTTGACCATATCTTTTCCCATTCTTGTACCTTCCAACTCAATCTCAAAATAAGAAGTAATTTTAGGGCTTTTTAAATTCTTATTCATAAAACTGGAAAGGGTTTAAGAATATAATTAGGGATCAAAGACCTAGTTGTTTGACCAGAAACTATGAATTGGTTAGAAGAAATCTGGGGAAAACACTTGCATCCATAGGCAAAGGCAAAAACTTCCTGACTAGGGCTCCAGTAGTTCAAGGAATAATATCGAGGATCAACAAATGTGACTATATCACACTTAAAAGCTCTGCACAACAAAAGAAACAAGTGTCATGATATAATGTACAGAGTGGGAGATAAAATTTGCTAGCTGGTCTTCTGCTACAGGATTAATATCCAGCCTATAAAAGCAACTCAGAATTAACTTCAAGATAAAAACCCACATACCCAGACAACAAATAGGCAGATGAAGAGATACTTTCAGAAGTACCAAGGGCCAATATTATATGAAAAAAATATTCAACGTAGTTATACATTAGTGAAATGCAAGTGAAAACAATATTGAAATTACATCACACCCCAGTTAGAATACAAAAACATTGAGTGCTGGTCAGGATGTGAGAAAAAGGAACCCTTGCACACTGTTGGTAAGAATGTAAAGTAGTACAGTCACTATTGAAATCAGGATGGTGATCACCCTAAAAACTAATGCTAAAAATATATTTGATCCAATTATATTTCCCATTGGTATATTAAAGTCAGCATAGTATAGTGATAGATGTGAAACCATGTTCAGTCCTGCACAATTCACAATATTTAAGCTGTGGAGCCAGTTTAGGTGCCCATCAACAAATGAACAGTTAAGGAAAATGGTGTTCAACAGATGAATGGTACACAGTGGGATATTACTCAGTCATAAAGTAGAACAGAAGATATTTTGTGGAGGGAAGTAGATGGAATTACAGACCATCACATTGAGTGAAATAAGTTAGACCCATAAAGTTAAATATCATATGTTTTTCTCTTATATGTTTAACTAAAATAAAGGAGTGATGACAGGATCTGAATATGTAGAATTTAGAAAGGAAGGGAATCAGGGAGACAGTGGAAAGTAGAGCAAGGAGGCAAAAATGAAGATGGGGATAGAATAATCAAAATATGTCCTATGACTATATACTAGTATACCATAGTATGACTATGTAGCAGCATTTCATTATTCTGTATGGAGGGAGGGTGTGGAGGAGGAAGGTGAAATGAAATGGGTCCAGATTCCATATGCGTATGTACTGATACAACCAGATAAATGTAATTAGTATGGATCAAAATACATAGTAATAAAAATATACAGCTCAGATATATCAGTGGTTAAGACCCCTAGACTTCTGCTTAAATCTTTCTGATTACTGGGAAATAATGAATGAGATTAAGACATCAGACCCACAGATTAACTTTTCACTTTGAATCCTGTCACACTTATTCCTTTCTCTAGAATTGTAAGTAATTAGTATTTCTGTGATTCAGTATGGTCATCTGAGTAGATTTCTCATTGACACAACTGCATTGCAGATGTAAAAGACAGAATGGATCTTCATTCTGTTGTTAAAATGATGAATGTATAAAATAAACACAAAATAAAACTTATGTCTTATTGTTAGTGGTAGTAATGACCAGATGTATTTTCATACAGTTATATCAAAATATCCAGTTACATGAAGTTACTGTTTTTCTACTTTTCACTTGTACTTATATGCTTATATATGGAGACAAATTACCAACTCTTTCTTAGCCTGATTCTTGAAGCCTCTCCCTTGTTTGGCACAGAGAACATATCAAAAATTTCAAAATGAGGGCTGGGGAATGGGTCACTGGTGGGGCATTTACCTAGCAGGCTCAGGACTCCATGTATAGCACCAAAAGAGAAGAAGAAAAAGTGAAAATATTTATTAAAAACTAAACCACACCTTCTTTAGTTCACAAATCCTTGATGCAATCAGTATGCTCACAAAACAGTTTTTAGAGTGATCTAAATACTCTTTTCCAGTCCTTTTGAGAATGTCCTGTAGAACTTAAGAAAAGATTTTCAAAACAAAGGATAAAAAGGATATCAGCTTCCAAGAAAGGCAGTTCAATTTGAGAGTTTCAGATATTTTCATATAAAGCTTTGTGTATTAGGAGAAAAAAAGATAAATAGCTCTTGTTTGAGTTTGTGTCCTGGTCATGGGTCTGATAATTACATTTAACAGCTCTTTCACTTTCATGACTCCCCAGGAAGAATCCTCTTTCTCACTGGGCTGTCCATTTTGGGATTATTGCAAGGTCAGAGGGGAGAGTGTGGATGTCACCACCTACCTCAACCTCAGGAAGGACAGGCCACATGTCATCTGCATTACTTAATCATTAAGAACCTGACAGTGTGTTTTTTCCATTTGTGTGTGTGTGTGATTGTTTGTGTATTTTTTATTTCCTGCTACCAAATTTGATTGATTTAATTTACATTCTTCACAGATATGGAAATTTCCATTCTCAAGCCTTTAATCTTGCTTCTTCTGAAACCTTCACCAATAATATACTCATGAATTTTGTTGGTGCCATCTCTGGTTCTCCTCCTATCTCAGGGATATGTTTCTCTTCCTAACTTTTCTCCTTCACTGTTCAAAACTCATGATTATAGGAAAAATAATGCTTTATCCACCCGTGATGCAACCTGTTAGTTTGCTTTTTTAGTAGAATAGTCCCTGGAGTAGACGACTCAGGGTTCAGGTCTTGGTGTCTCCCACTCTGGCCACCCATGTGCAAAATCCCTTCATCTGCAGCCTGAGGAACAGAAACATTAAAAATTTACTGAAACTCCACAGGAGAACACTCTTGTCTCAGGACTTTGGCATTCATTTGGACTTCCAGCAAAATTAAACATGTAGAGCTGTAAGTCATGCCTTCTTGTTCATATTATTGATGTAGATGTTAATTTATATTTTGTGAATTTATTTTAGAGTGGATTGGTCATTGTCAAGGTTGGGAGAGGAACTGATGATGTGGAGTTTTAAAAATGGGTACAGATTTTCAGTTTGGGAAGAGGAAATATTTTTGCAAATGGATGTTTGTTATATTTTTACATGATGAAAATGACTGATCTCACCAAATAGTGCACATAAAACTAATGAAAATGATAATTTTGTTGTACATATTTTACCACAATCCACAATGGAAGTAAAATACAGAAAAATCTTTTTTTAAAAAAAGAAAATAAGAGAAGAAACAAATCTAGTGAATAGTATGTAGATATTTTCACCTGAATAGAATAAGAGTCCCAAAGGTGTGATGGACATATTAGTTTCTTGTTCTTTGCCCCCAGTACTATTAGGAAGTCCATAGGGATTGCAATACGTGGACCAACATGGCTAATTATGAGATCTGTGCTTTGGGCCTCCAGGGCTGTCTAGTAGTCAATATCAGTATATGTCTCTAGCTCTTCAGTTTGATTTTACAGCCAAGTAGCCTCTATAGGGTTTCCTGATCCAAGGTGTCTGTAGCAGAAAGTTTATATCTGACACTATAATCTGAGAAAGGAACCAGCACCTTCACTAAGTGCACAAAGCAGAGAAATTGCTTTGGGTCTGCACTCCTTGGTCATGATCCAGCAGAGACCCAACATTCCCCAGTAAGTGCCCAGGGAGAGGATTATCTGATACTTTATTTTCTAATCATCTGATCAGTCAAATGGAAGGATAATAATTGCAAAATTTCAGCTAGAATTATTGTGAACTTTATGTTTCTTGTTGTATTGTGGGCCTCAGATGACTGAGAGTTTTAGTTTCCTCCCTCACTTTTTATGCTTGCCTTAGATATCTTACCCACAGAAGTATAAAGTGAGTATCTCTACAGTGTTACTTGAAATTGCAATTATGAAACAGATGAAGTTGATGATGAGGAGGATGACAGAAATTGTAAGATCATGAAGTTAACAGTCTGGAGAATACTGGCAAGCTTTGCTATTAACAGCCCAAGTTATGCCATTTCCCTGTCACTCCACAGACAGGAGGTGAACTTTGCTCACTGTGTTGTCCCTTTGGGGGTTCCTGGTAGATCACAGAAGAGTCTGTGGCACCTGCTGCATCCTCTATAGAAAGGACACCCATAGGTAGGTCACAGAGGTAAATAATTGAAAGACTGGGAACATTATAATTCACCAAACAGCACTCTCATGCCTCTCTCCAGTTGCTTTGGTCACACACTGCTCCATTCCTGTAATCTGCTAGCTCATCCACAAAAGGAGAAATAAAACCAGGGGGCTGATTTCACTTTCACTGAGAAAACTGGTAAAAATTTTGAAACTTTCCTCAGATTTGTACATGATTAGAAACTGGATATCATCCACAGTCTAGTAGTTAGGAAAATTAAGATTAGTAAATAGGATCCAGAGTCTGACAATTTAAGTTTGAATCTACTGGTCCCACTTATTATATATGTGATGAGAGCATATTGTTAGTGTCCCTGAGACTGAACATTAGCATCTGAGTTGATTTCTACTTTATACAATGCAACTGAAGAAGAAATAAGCAGATAGAATTTCTTTCTATTTGATTTATATGTGATGAATATATAAAATAAGGTAAATGTGATTTAAATATGTTTTGTATTTCTAAAATGGGACATTAAATTTGGTCCTTATATATGCTGTAGATATGAAAAAAGATTTACTTGACAATAGCTATTTCTGAGTAAGATGGAATCTCTGTGTTGTTTTGAAAAAAGATAAAATAATTACTCTGTTTCCCCAGAGTTTATACCTTGATTTGTACAGAAGGCCAATCAAAAATAAAAAACTTCTCTTACACACTGGATAGATGATAGTTTGACTAAAAAAATGGTGGCAATTAGTGTGCCTTCAGTACACTTGGTGCTTTCTTTTCTACATTGTCATCCTCTTCAGAAATATGCAGTAATCACTAGACAAAAGTAATAGCTCTTGGACCGGGGATTTAGCTCACTGGTTGGGGTGCCTGCCTCACATGCCCAAGGTCCTGAGTTCAATCCCCGGTACCAAAAATAAAATAAAATAAAATAAAAGCTCTTATTTAGGTCTGTATCATGGAAAAAGCTCTAAAATTTTATTTAAGAACATCTGCACAGCTTAGTTATTCAAAGACGTGACAAAAAATCATGGACATTAGAGAAAGAAAATGAGGCACAGGGCAGTGGTAAGCTTTATTCTTGAGTTGATGCACATCTTGGAATCATATTCCAGGCTTCACTGGCTTTTGACACTTGTTTTTATCAATACATTCATCATTTCCATGAAATTCTTTATTTGAAGCAAACAGAGGAAAAGCAAAATTTTGTCAAGTTTGAGACATCCCATAGATGACACGTCAATTGTGAAAATGATTGGTATTCTCTCCCTTTTTCTCTTAACCAGTATGAACATAAGAGTTGGAGAGATTCACACTCACATATGCATATGGTACAAGATTAATGATATGGGAATAAAATATTGATTTCCTAATGCCCACTCCAGGGCATTATCTCCTCTTTTAATGGAATTATTATTCTTAACACAAGATATTTTGTGGTGAATAAGCACACAAGTTTTGCCACTGTAAATAAGTCAGCAATACTTAATCAGTTTTCATGAACAGTAATAGGTAATAGATATTTGATTGGGATTTTTTATTGAGCAAAACATGTAGATGATTCTTCTGGTATATTTTAGGGGAGCTAGATACTGTTACATTTTAGGCTATATAGAAGAGTACTGATATGCATGTAATACTAAAGTATTAAAATATTTTCACTGAAATTGGGACAACAGTTCTTTTGGGGAACAATGATTATGATCAAGTGTAGAGGAGAATGGAATCATGCAGAGATACTAATCTCAAATTTCATAGTTGACAAATTGAACCTCTCTAAAATATCAGTTATAAAGAACATATATATTATTGTTTATTTTTAAAATATAGAGAGTGAGTATTATTAACTATATTTACATATAATACTAACGGGTCATTTTTGAAATGCTAGGAAATTTTCAAAATATTTTCAACCTTGGTACAGAAAAGGAACATCAAAACTTTATCTGTAGATACTATGAAAAAATTATACTGGTCCTAAACCAGGGTTTTCAGATATTAAATTATTTAGAGGCAAACATATTCATAAATGGGACTTAGTACTGCTACTCTCTGCAATTTAAAAATTAAAATTTTTTATAATACTATAGTTAGATAGTTACTGTCTCTATTTCAACACTTGACTATACTGTGGTCATGTATTTTCATAATGTTTATAGTGTTTATTTTTTGTATTTTTCCCTATGAATATGTACTGTGAGCTGATAAAATAATAAACACAAATCATCTTCAAGTACCTGAGGAAAGAACTGCAACCCATGTATGAGGAAATATTGCTGTGAATATCTATTAAATTGTATAAGATGCATCTGGCTCAAACTTAAACTTTGAGTTTTTCCTTGGTACTGAAGTCTTTAATCATATGCAAAAAGGCTTTAAGATTAGCAAAGCAGAAGAAGTATTCTTAGGTCCCTCACTGTAGAATACAGAATGGGAGACAGCAAAGAGCTGCCTTCCTACATTATTGTTTAATTATTGACATGAGGTACACACCAACAGCACATTGGTAGTCAGTGATGACATTAGTTATGTGTATTTAACTTAAATATACTTATCAGGAGGTGAAATCCACCAAGGTAAGAGTACAAGTTATATGTTAAACAACTTTAAAAATACAAAAAATATATTTGAGTGAGCACTTTATCTACAAAAGAGGGTCATTAGAAAAAAGAAGAAAATAGAAAAAATCCTGGAAGATAACTGACACATATAAATGTCTTCTGATTATGAGCAATCAACTTTAATTTAATGTTCAGATAAAGTGGTCCTAACTGTCCTAACCCGTGCACAGTGTATAAAATATGCACATCAAAGCATTTTGGACAAATTTCTGAGTACCTGGTGTTTGTTTCTTTTCTCCAACACTACTTTCTTTTGCAAAAGGTGCCCAAGAATTTCAGAAGAAAAAAATTTAACACACATCTCAGAATTTCATCTCTTTGGGCTCTCAGAGGATCCAGAGCTTCAGCCCATCCTTTTTGGACTCTTCCTGTCCATGTACCTGGTGGCTCTGCTAGGGAACCTGCTCATCATCCTGGTCATCATCTCAGACTCCCACCTCCACAACCCCATGTACTTCTTCCTCTCCAACTTGTCTTTGGCTGATGTGGGGAGCGGTGTCAGCCAAAAATCTTCATTTTAATTTTACCCTTTGTTATAAATAGCCAGGAGACTATGTAATGGGGAACCGTGTCTCCGCTAACTCGGATGTTTCCCTTTAGAGATTGCCCTGGCAACAAGATGAACCTTCTGTAACCCCAAGAAACAAAGGAGCCCATGAGGGTGAGGAGTGTCTAGAAAACTAGCAAACAAAGAAGCAGGTGTTTTTGGATAAAGGTCATGGTTAATGACCTAACTCACTGAGTGTATAAAAGAGAGGTGAAAATAAACTTGCTTGCTCGGTCTTGGGAGCCCTCCCGACTCTCTTTTCTTGATTTTTCTCAGTCTTCCTTTCCCCCATTCAGGAACTGTTCGACTGGTGACGGCTGGGGCCGCCACAGGTGGCACCCGAACAGGGACTTGAATACGGGGGATACCAGAGTGAAGGACGCCGCGGGAATACGAGGTCACTCGGTAAGTGATGGGCGGCGATAATACTCGGGAGAGTATGGGGCAAGGCAGTAGCAGGGCGCTGTTCGCTCAAATGCTTTAAAATATGTTACAGGCCCGAGGTTCATGCATCGGGCATCAACAGCTCTGTGCCTTTTTAGAGTTTGTTGAAAAGGTCTGCCCCTGGTTCCCCACGGAGGGAACTGGTAGTTTAGAGTTATGGAATAAGGTAGGAAAGAAATTGCAGGATTATTATGCTGGCCAAGGGCCTTCCAAAGTGCCTGTAGATACTATTAGTTTATGGACTCTCATACGTGATAGTCTAAATCCACGACACGAAAAAGATATGGGGACTACTAGTAGTCGGATGCTGTTTGCTCAGATATTAAATAGGATGCTTCGGTCTCGTGGAGCTGAGGTTGGGCAACAGCAGTTGTGTCATTTTTTGGAATTTGTAGAGAGAGTCTATCCATGGTTTCCGGAGGAGGGATCAATTAATTTAAAACTTTGGCTAAAAGTAGGAAAACAGTTGCAAGATTATTATGATCAGGATCTCTGTTAATTGACTATTCCAAAGTTTTTGACCAGTCATACAATTATAAATCTAATAATCATAAAAAGGATATTATAATTCAATTTGGCCAAATATATCTGAGTGCACTCTAATTTTATAAATTGTCTTATATGTTTGTCTGTTGTCTGTTGTTTGTCTGTTTGTACAGTTGAGCTCAATATATTTTTTTTCTCTTTTCAAAAGATTCACCTATTGTTAAATTGGCTTACAGATAAATCTTATTAAATTAAAGGCATGCCTTCCTTCCCAGGTTGCTAACTGATCAAAGTGCCACTGAGA
>NW_004625002.1:213495-230930 GCF_000247695.1 Heterocephalus glaber
AACATATTGTTTATGGTAATAACCTTTTGATTCAGGTATTTGCCCTTCTCTTATGCTCCAGCCACCTATGATAATAGGCACACTTGTATGCTGATATATTTTCCTTAGATGACTTCCTATAAAAAGCTACTTAGGGATTCAACCACAAGAACAACTATCATTGGCAATAATAACAGTTTAACTATATTTTTATTCCAAAATGCTTATATCCAGATTAGCCTAGCTCTCTTGTCTACAGCCCAGCTACAGAATAACTCCAGTTTGGCCTCCGGTCACAACTGAAACTTCAGTGATCCAGTGATGCTGTGATTCTCCAGGACAAGAAACATCCTGGGAAAACAAACATCTGCTCAGTTCCTCATTGTTCTTAGACTGTTAATATCTTGTTTACCTGAGATGTACTGAACTCTCTGCAAGCCTTTTGTTACACCTTGTTTATCCCAATGTGAACTACTGAACTCTACAAGTCATTTGTTATCATGGGAATGTGTAGGTACTGCTCTCTGTGAGGCCTGGCAAAGGTGTGATTGTCTCTCCCCTGAACACTCCCCACTTGGGCCTTAGTCCACTGAGGTCAGAGTTGCTAGCCATTTTATTTGTGATTAGAAACTTCCTTCCCCAACCTCTTAATATTTTAAGTGATTCCTCTTATGCAGTTTGGTTAACTCCAAGACTGGAAGGAGCTATGGTCTGCTCTATCTTAGAGCCTTTATGAAAATGGAACTCGTCAATTTAATGTAACATGTGATAATTGTACATTGTCAAATTGTGTAAAAAGGTAATGGCTATTATAATGTTACTTGCTCTAATTGTCAAATAAGTAATTGTGTTACGCAGACAGAGAATCAGGTAATGGTTTTGCAGCAGCCAGCATTTGTTATGATGCCAGTCAATGTTACAGGGGCATGGTATGCAGATCAAGGATTACAGGTGTTGGAAGAAATTAATAAGGCTCTAAGTAGACAAAAGAGAGTAATAGGGCTAATTATTGATGGAGTAGTTGCACTTATATCTCTTATAGCCACTGCTGTTACTGCCGCTGTTGCCATTTCTCAGTCTATACAAAATGCACATTATGTTAACGAGCTGTCAAAAAATGTTACTATGGCCTTAAAGACACAGGAGGATATAGATCTTAAGATGGAACAAAAAATAGATGCCCTATAGTCTATTGTCACATACTTAGGAAACGAAATACAGGGGCTCAAAATTAGAAGCAAGCTGAAATGTCATGCTGATTATCAATGGATCTGTGTTACTAGTAAGATGTGTAATGATACAGGTTATGAGTGAGATAGGATTAGAAAACATTTACAAGGGATTTGGTACAGTGCAAATGTGTATTTGGATTTAATAAGGCTTCATAAAGAAATTATGGATCTCCAAAATGCAGAGCCCCTAAAATTTGATGCAGCCCAGGCTGCACAGGATTTTATTGAACAAATTAGAAAAATTTTGCCATCTGCATCTTCATTTACATGGTTACTCATTTCTGTAACAATCATTGGAGGAGGGTTAATTCTTGGATACATAATCCTCCCAGTGTTATTGTGGGTTTTTATACATTCCTCAATGAAGTTGGCTGGAAGTATCCATGGTCTACAATTACATGTTGCACCACCTAGGCCCACGGTGTAATCCCCTGCAGAGGCTGGTAGTCAATGACGGGTAAGAGGAGTATGAGACATCACCAACCTAAGACAGAGCAAGAGTACAATGACGCTCTTGACTCCATGACGGGTAAGGGATTTCTTTATATTCCTCTCCTAAGACAGGCACAGTCTATCTGTGTGATCAAGGGACCTTGATCATGTTATATAAAACAGGGGGAGATGTGGGGAGTGGTGTCAGCCAAAAATCTTCATTTTAATTTTACCCTTTGTTATAAATAGCCAGGAGACTATGTAATGGGGAACCGTGTCTCCGCTAACTCGGATGTTTCCCTTTAGAGATTGCCCTGGCAACAAGATGAACCGTCTGTAACCCCAAGAAACAAAGGAGCCCATGAGGGCGAGGAGTGTCTAGAAAACTAGCAAACAAAGAAGCAGGTGTTTTTGAATAAAAGTCATGGTTAATGACCTAACTCACTGAGAGTATAAAAGAGAGGTGAAAATAAACTTGCTTGCTCGGTCTTGGGAGCCCTCCCGACTCTGTCTCTTTTCTTGATTTTTCTCAGTCCTCCTTTCCCCCATTCAGGAACTGTTCGACTGGTGACGGCTGGGGCCACCACAGGCTGACATCGTTTTCATCTCCACAACAGTCCCAAAGATGATTGTGGACATCCAATTACAGAGTAAGGTAATCTCCTATAAAGGCTGCCTGACACAGATGTCTCTTTTTTTTAATATTTGGATGTATGGATGACATGCTTCTCACTGTGATGGCCTATGACAAATTTGTGGCCATCTGTCACCCCCTGCAATACCATGTCATCATGAACCCTCACCTCTGTGTCTTCTTAGTCATGCTGTCTGTTTTGTTTAGTCTTTTAGAATCCCAGTTGCACAATTTGATTGCCTTACATTTTACCTATTTTGAGGATGTGAACATTTCTAATTTCTTCTGTGAACCTTCTCAACTTCTACATCTCATCTGTTCTGATAACTTTACCAAAAATATAGTCCCACATTTTGTAGGTGTCATTCATGGATTTCTTCCCCTTTCAGGTATCTTCTTCTCTTACTATAAAACTGTTTCCTCCATTCTGAGAATCCCATCATCAAGTGGGAAGCATAAAGCCTTCTCTACTTGTGGATTTCACCCGTCAGTTGCTTGTTTATTTTATGGAACAGCCATTGGCATTTATCTTACATCCTCTGTGTCATATTCTCCTCTAAAGATTTCAGCAGCTTCAGTGATGTACAGTGCAGTTATTCCAATGCTCAATCCCTTCATCTACAGCCTGAGGAATAATGACATAAAATGCACCCTGCGGAGGCTGCAGATCAGAACAATGCAGTCTTAATATCTCTTGCTTCCATTTTGTAGTAATGATCCAACCATATAGACCAGCAAATTCTGTATCTTTGTTCGCACTTGTAGCTTTACACCTTTCTTTTCATTCATGATTCATCCTTAAATATTGATTCCTTCTGTCCATCTTTAACTAAGTTGCACAAATATTCTTGAATCTGCTTTTAATCATAAATATCATGAATAAAACATTATAAACAGGCAGCTTCTACAGTTTCTGAGAAATGACATTGGCTTCTAGGTAAAATGTTCAAAGTTCTATATATTTAAAATTTGCATCTGTTTTCAAAGTTCATGTTTATTTTATTTAAAAATTGCATTGATGATATCTATTTGGGCTGGTTATATCCATAAGCTATATCACTTATACCTAATTTTGGCTTTGTTTGGAATCACCCAGGAAAAATAAAAGTATAGATGCTGGTTATTATCTCCAGAGATTCTGATTTATATGAATCTAACTATGAGAGATTTTTAAATTTCAGAGTGTATTGGGATGCTGGTCCCTAAAGGGACCAAATTCAAAAGAGCAAGTGAGAAATGAATTTATTGTAGTGGATGAATTGGTTGGATTCAAATGTCATAAGCAAATGCATTGTTTCTCAACATCATGTAGCTTGTTATTATTCTATCTGGTTTTTACATTATTATTTTCCTGTTTCAATATCTCCTTTCCATAGATACTTTTTAATGTTGTGTGGGGTCACTGGATACCACCACTCTGTGTTCTTCCTGGCTCTGTTGTTGTGCACTTTCACTCATAGTCACTAAATTTGATCACATTGAAAATTTAGTATAATTCATTGTTTTCATACCCACGGACCTGATGCATTTTAAAAGTTTCCTTCCCATTAACATCTCTGTGACCACACTGTACCCTCTGTGCCTTTGTCCTGAAGTTACTGTCTAAACAATTGCACACATTCAAATTTTTCCATTACATTAACTAGATTTGTTTGCATTTCTGGAACACTGAGCAATGAATCATAACATGGGGAACAAAAAGTATATTGCCAACTCTCTGTAAATGAAATATTTCAAAATATGCTTAATAAATAAAGTTGCTTTTCAATATAGAGCTATGTTCAGGTGTCCAACTGAGTCAGTGGGTTTCTTGTTTCCAGTTAATGTATGACTCTGGTGTTGTCTGAGGATTACTGCCAACATTGAATAGTACACAAATTGAACTTTTGCTTCTTCAATGTCACTCTAAGATTGCAATTGTCTTTGTAAGTAGCCAATGTGAGCTATTTTTATATTTAATAGACAGCCAAAAACTTTCTTAAGTAAACAATTATGTTGCATGGTAAACTCTTTTCAATGGTAATGTTTTGTATTTCTTCTATTTATTTAAAATTTTTATTATTGTGTGTTTATAAGATGTAATAGTTACATTTATATTGGAGAATTAGTAAAAATACATAATATATTTTCATTTTCAATTATTTTACAACCCTCAACATGTTTCTGCCTCTTATTGTCTTCTAGGCACCCTTCCTCATCTCCAAAAATCCTACCTTCTGATTTTCTATCATTTTCCCTTCATTCTACTCTTTTTATTTCTATTTTAAGTTTCTCATATAAGAGACACCATATGGTATTTAATTTTCTGCAGGACACATTTCAGTTAACATTATGGTCTCAAGTTTCTCATGCATTTTCATCAAATGATATGACTTCTTTTTATAGCTGATTAACTTCTTTACCTATTAATCTGTTGATGGGCATGTAAACTGTTTGCAGTTTAGCTATTGTTAATTATGCTGCTTTACATATGAGTTTGCATGTATATGACATTACTACGATGTTTGTAACTCTTTGAAGAATATGCTGAGGACCAATATGGCTAGGTCCAATGGATTTTCCATTTTTAGTTGTTTAAGGAGTCTACATACTGACTTCCACAGTGGTCGTACAAGACTACATTTCTTCCAACAATGTAGAAATATTCATTTATCCTCATGTCCTCATACTTTTTGTAACCTTCTTTTTAGTTTCTTTTTAAAATAAGTATATAATACTATGGCCCTATTTAGGGTAGGCAAATGATCTACCACTGAGCTAAAGCCTGATTCTTTTGTGATATATTTTAAAATCAGATAGTGTGGTGCTTCTTGCTTTCTTTATTTCTTAAGACTGCTTTGAAGCTTTTGTACATTCATAAAATTTTAGTATTTTTAAAATTTTCTGTGGAGTTTATCATTAATATTTTGATGGAGGCTAAATAAAATCTATTGTTCAACAATAGAATGGAATAGAATCTATTGTTCAACGTAGGCAATAGCCACACTTTCCCAATATTAATTCTTCTAATCTACGAATGTGTAGTATCCTTCTACATTTTTGGTTCCTTCTTCAACTGCTTTCATTAATGCTTTGTAGCCTTCAAAGTATGTAGTATTTGCCTACTTGTTTAAATTATTTCAAAATATTTTATTTTTATAACTTCTATAAGTGGAATTGTTTTCTTGATTTCAGTTTCTTGCACATGGTTGGTGTGGGAATCTTGATTTTTATATATAGTAACTTTATTCATTATTTTTAACAGTTTTGGGTGACTCCTTTGGATTTTCTACATAAAAGAACATGTCCTCTACATAGTACAATTTAGCTTCAGTCTTTCCAATTCATATGGATGCTATGTTTTGCTATTCATAAACCTCTGCCTAGAATTTCTAGTATGATATTGGTTGGTGGTGGTAAGTGTGGGCATGCATAACTTGTTCCAGATATTAGGTGGAACACTGTTGATTTCCTCCAACCAAGTACAATCTGGTATTATTTATGGGTAGATTATAGGTCGATCTTTAGATTGCTTGTGTTGGGATATATTTCTTCAGGTGTTATTTTTTATTTAGTTTTTAAATTTTTAAATTTTATTAGTACAGGTTGTCAGTATATACTGATTATCTTCCTCATGGGGAGTTAGTACACATATATAACACATCTCAATTAGATTTTTGTCCCCTTGCCCTTCCCTCCTTGCCACCTGTCCACATTTCTTGGTTCTTTTCTCATTTGCAAAACATCTATCTTAGCATTAATTACTGTTTTTCTTTTATTTTGCTCTTTATTTATATTTTGAGTTTCTAATTTAAGAGAAACTATTTGATATTTAAGTTTGTGTGTCTGATTTATTTCGCTTAACATTATGATATAAGGTGAATCCATTTTCCTACAAATGACTCATGTTTATCTTTCTTTATGGCTGAGTAGTACTCCATTGTATATAAATAAGACATTTTCTTTATGCATGTATCTGTTGATTGGCATAAAGGCCACTTCTAAGATTTAGCTCTTATGAATTGTGGGACACATTTCTTCCATTTTAAGTTTTGGAAAATTTTTATCATAAAGAATGCTAAATATTGCCCAATATTTTTTTGCTTTGACTGATAACATGTTTTTGCCTTTCATTTTGTTTATGTGATACATTATGTTTGTTGATTTTGATTGTGAAACCCCCTTTCATTCTTGGGATAGCTTTGACTGGATCATGCTCAATGATCTTTTTATACACTATAGAAATTAATTTGCAAGTATCATGTGGAGGATTTTTGCATCTATGTACATGAGGGATAGTGGCTTGTAATTTGATTTTAGTTGTTGTTCTGTCTTGTTCTTAGGGAAGTTCTAGACACATAAATTCCATTTGAAATTACTCCTTATAGTTCATGTTTCTTTAGTAGCTGTAATGACTTACCATTAGTTTTTTCTTATATGATTAGTAAAATTCAACAATGAAACCATGAGTTCCTGTTTCTTTTTTCCTTTTTTGGCAGACTTATTAAATTAAGTGCATCTTTACTTGTTACTATTCTCTTCAGTTTCTATTTCTGCACAATTCACATGTCCTGAACTTTACTTGTACCTTCAATTTTATACAATTGTTGGTACATAACTCAGAAAATGTACCTTACAATTCTTGTTACTTTTGTGGTATCAGTGGTAAATTTTACATTTAGATTTTCTTAATTTGAGTCTTCTAACATTGTTCTTTTTTGCTCTAGATAATGAGTTGTTCATTGTGTTTATCTTTTCACAAAATGACCTCTTTGCTTCATTGTTTTGGTCTTTTGTTTTTTTCTTAATTTCTATTTCATTTTATAGCATTTATATCTGCTCTTATCATTATTATTTCTTTATTCTATTAATTTTGGGGTCAGGTAACTTTTATTTTTCTAATTCCTGAAAGTATAACATTGGGGTAGTTATTTTTAAAAATATTAGTTTTTGATATAAGTCCTTATTAGAATAAAACTGTCCTTTTAAACATTGTCTACCTTTGTAAAATTTTCAGTTAATATTTATTGAAATAATCTTACTTCTCCTTTGTTTATGTACCCCATCTTTCACTTCACTAACTTGAACAATTTGTCTTTGGAAATATCCTTTAAAGCTCATAAGTTTCCATCAGTTTTATTCATTCTATTCACTTTTATTTCTCCTCAGACTGTGTGTCTCCATTTAATCTTTCCTTCACCTCACCATATGTTAAATCAGTTCTGCAATTGATGCATGTTAATTTTCCATTTTCCATTGTTTTCATTTTACATTTTCAATCCTAGAGCTTTGATTACATGGTTAATTTGCAAATATAAAAGGAATATATTAAATAATAAAAAGAATAAATAATAAAAATGAATTAAAGAAAAGATCTTGAGTGTTTTTACCACAAAGAAATTATAATATTTGTGAACACAGATAAACTCACCCTGATTTCAACATTACACAGCATATATACATATCTAATTATTAAATTTTAGACTACAAATATTTATATTTTTAAGTGTCAGTTTAAAGAAATTGGCATTGTATATTATTTTCCCTGAAATTTGATTTTGAGAATGTAGCGTACTGTCAAGTCCTCTGAAGGAAGGAGGACATACACTTTTATTTTCTACTTTCATAAAATATCTTTGCTGCTCACATCTCACCAAAACTTCCCCTGGAGTCTGGACATAATGCTATGTATTTCATGCTTGTCCTGCTGGGTTTCAGTCTTGCTCTAATCCCATTCCTTTCTATCCACTTATTTTTCACTTTTGTAATGGAAATGTTTAACCATCCCCTTGTATTTTGTTAATGTTTAACTCTCTTTTTCATTTTTCCAATCACTCACAGATAAAAGTTTGCCTTGTGTCTCAGGGAAAATTTAGACTTGGCCTTTTCATCAATATTAGAACTATCAAAGCTGGGTGACTCTTGGAGATGGACTAAATGCACTTTTCATCATGAGATAGACGTGAGTACTTCGGAAGCCAGGGGTGCATTGTTAGGGTTTAGATCTAGAGCATTCCCAAAGAGGCTCAGATGTTTGCAGGTGGGGCTTTTGAAAGGTGATTAGATGATGGAAGCCCTATACTGAGTAGTAGATGAATCCACTGATACATTCAGAGCTAAACATACTGTTAGAAGGTGGAGCATGATCAGAAGAGATGGTCACTGGGGATATGACCTAGAAGCCTATACAATATTTCCCTCACTGGCTCTTCCTTTCTTTGTCTGCTTCCTGGCTGTCATGGGTTGAGCACATTTTCCTCTGCCACAGCTATATGGTTTCTGTCTTGGAGCCAGCTGACAATGGACTAAAAACATGAGCAAAAACAAAAACCAAAACCTCTTCTAATTTAAATTGCAGATATTGGATACTTTGTCCTAGCAATAGGACAGTGTGGTAACTTGGATTAAAATAATTGTACATTTCAAAATAGCTATGAGAGAGAAAGTTGAATGTTCTTAAAATAAAATATGATAGGTGTGGCTTGATAGCTATGTCAATTACCCTGATCTGATCAGCACCCATTATTTACATTTTGAAATATTACATCATATCACACCAATATGTAAAGATGCATATGTCCATTGAAATTTTAAATATAAATTTAAAAAAGACCTTTTTCCAAGGAAATGTTTAATATAAATGCAAGAAATTTAACCTCTAGCTCAAACCATAACCAGAATCTACCAAACAACAAACCAAAGGCTTAAAGATTAATAGCTAAAACCACAAAACTTATAGATAAGAACAGAAGAATATCTTCATTACCATGAATGGAATAATGACACTAATTGGTAGATATATCACAGAAAGCATAAGCAACAGCAGAAAAAATAGACATTTAATTTCATCAAATTAAAAAATTTAATGCATGAAAAGATACCATGAACACAATACAACATGTTACAAGCATGAAAGCATAGGCAAGAGCAGTGAAGTAATGGAGAGGTAAGAAATAAATTTACAAATTCATAGTAAACTTAATTTTTAAAAAGATATCAGGAAAACACAGTGAAGAAAAGATAAAATCATCTGTAGATGACATAGTAAATGGTAGATATTTGCAGTAGAATGAAGTTAGAATCACACTATACACAAAAAGCAACTGTAAATGCATTAAAAAGTTGCTTATAAATCATAAATATAAAAGTCTACTGGAAGAAAAAAGGAGAAAACCTCAGCAAAATGTTTGTTTGCATATAAATATAAACTCATACATAATAAAAAAGAGAGATGAGTGTGCATGAAAACATATGTGAAATGTACTTACAAACATCACCAAATAAATCCCATCATTATGTGATATTAACATACAATAATATAAATTATGAAAAGTCATTCATACTGTGAACGAAAAAATGTTCAGAGCAAGGAGAAAACTACAGAATGGAGAACATATTTTTAAATCATATACAAGAAAAGAGGTAAATTATCAATTTATAAAAAACTGAGAAAACAGAATACACATAACTAGATTATAAACAAGAAAAATACCTGAATAGCATTTCTTAGAAGTACACAAATGGACAAAAGTTATGTGGAAAAAATGTTCAAATTCACTAATCATCAATGTAATGCATTAGTCTAGTAAATAAAAATCATAATAAAATATAATGTTATACCTGTTAGAATGGCTATTATCAAAAAAAAGAAAAAGAATGATAATGTGACTTGGTGAAAATTGAAACAGAGACTTTGAACAAAATTACTGAGAGTGTAGAGGGCTGTAACTGTTAAGCAAAACATAGTACTTCCTCAAGTTTAAAATTTTAACTGCCACATGTATTCAGAAGCTTGGTGTGCAGATTTACTAAGATATCACATAAAGGTTGGCACTGAATCCTGGGTTTTGGAGGTTCTTTGGTGATAATGTTCTTAACTCTAAATATAAGGGTTTCCCTCACCCCCAAGTTAATACTACCTTTGATTTAACAGTATATTTTATACTATATAGTTATATATTTAGCACTATATTCAGTAGTGTTCAGAAAAGGAAGAATGCATCTAATGTAAGCTCTCTAAGGTTTTTAAATTTTCTTCAAAATTGAAGCTTTGTTAAAATGATAGTTAACAATCCTTTTTGGTACTTTTTCCTCCAGAAGTTTTATTCACTTATTCTTTTTACAAATTAAACAGTAGATCAGGTATTCATTCAAGGTATCTGTGCTGTATGCAGCACTGTTTTTATTAGTATACATTTGTGATACATTATGCACTTATATTCATTTGGGGAAATAATATTCAGAAAAATAGTGAAGGATGAACTGTCATCAGGTCACCATAGAATAACGTTATTCCCTCTCCTTCCTAAAATAAGGAGAAAAACAATATTCTGCACCCCATATTGATAGGGTTGATATAAATGAAATCATATAAAATAAAATAAAATTTTAAAGTGTTTATTATCATTTCACTGCTTTCTAATCATTGACAAGTGCAGTACATACTAATGTCACATTGCCGGTCTATGATATCATTATATAGATTTTTAACTTTAATTTAGTGTCCAGAATTGCAACCTGAGTTTAAAATACTTTCTGCTTTAGATGAATCTGTACCATTGTCTGAATGCAAAAAGATGCTTTTGTTCTTCATTTCCTTTAATTAGAATTATTTTTTTTCATAAAAGTGGAAGTATTATTTTGTCCTTTTCTTCTGCAAAGAGTAAGCTGTACTTTATGTGAATGGGGCTTATTTCTAATGTTTTGGTCATTAGACATTGTTTAGTGTAAGCCAGATAGATACAGAAAGAAGAAAATAATACAGAAACCAATAATGAAAGAGTTCCAAGAAAATTTTTTTCACAACTAAGAAGTATCTACAAAGGTGTATAGACCTCAAGTATAAATATTTCACTTGTGGATCCTTGTGTGAAAAATATATACAGAAAGACATGTGCAGTGGACCATATTTGTAATCCCAGTGCTCTAGAGGTAGAGATGGAAGAATCACTTGAGCTAACTAATCCCTCAGACTAGTCTGGGGAACATATTTAAAAAAACCTAAAACAGAAACATGAGTCTGGAGTTACCCTGAAGCTGTGGGTTCTTCTCTCAACCCAGAAAGAATTAGAAAGTAGAGAGTCTAAAGAGGACTGAGCAAAAGTATTTTATTGTTAGAGTGAAAGCAGAAAGCATCACTTATTGTCAATTGAAAAAACCCCCAAGGCAAATAAACCTGGGTGGGTATCTGAAGGGGTTGACAAAGGGACTCCCAGTTTAGGGCTTTTATACTGAAAAAGAATGACTCCATTACTAAAATGATCAATATAAACACAACAAAGACATTAGTTAGAGGAGTATGAATATCACCTTTCTGGGCAAAAAATAATTCTGGCAGCCAATCCAATGAGGCCTTTGTTGAGCTTCCAGGTATTCTGGCCTTGGTCATAGACATGTCCTTTACTGAGTTGTTCTGAGTCCCTCTTTGGCTTGGGTTTTGGCCTTCCTCTCTGTTCTGGGCTTCTCCCCTTTATCCCCTTCCCTCAAGGGCCAGTGCTACTCTAGGAAGTTTTCTCAGCCTTCCACAGGGCCCTGCCCTCAACAGAGCCTCTCCTTAGGCTAGAAAATGCTGCCCAAACCTTATAAAATGGAAACTAAGCCAAACTACACCCGCAGGGTTCCTGTGCTTCATTCTCCCCAGATCTGTCTTTATCTCCCTGCTTCATAAAGAGTGCAGGAGACAACTACTTATTTCATTTTCCCATCTTTTTTTCTCTTTCAAAAGGAATATACAAGCACAACATCCAATAGAGTTCTTGGAATTCCATCACCTGGGACTCTCAAACACCCAGACCTGCAGCCAATCCTCTCAGCCCTCTTCCTGTTCATGCAGCTGGTCATGGTGCTCAGTAATCCTCATCCAGGTCATCAGCTTTGACTCCCACCTCCACACCCCTATGTACTTCTTCCTCTCTAACCTCTCCTAGGCTTACATCTGTTCAGTCTCCACCATGGTCCCAAAGATAATTATGGGCATCCAAACTCACAGCAGAGAAATCTCCTATATGGGCTGCCTCACTCAGATAATCCTTCTTGGATTATGGACAGTAGGCTTCTGCCTCTGACTGCCTACACCCGGTTAGTGGCCATTTGTCACCCTCTGAACTATCCACTCATTATGAATGCCATCCTCTGTGGCTTTTTAGTTTTGTTCAGCTTTTTAAAGTCCCTGCTATACCATTTAATTGTTTTAAAGATTTTAAACTTTAAAATATGGAAATTTTCAATTCTTATGTAACCCTTCTTAAGCCCTTGATCTTTCCTATTCTGTTACCTTGCCAATAAAACAGTATAGTTTATTGGTGTAGTGTATGTTTCTTTTTCATTCCAAGGATCTTTTTCTTTTACTATAAAATTGTTTTCTCTATTCTGATAATCCAATCACCAAATGGGAAGTACAGTGGACCCTTGACTTAAGAATTCAATTGATTCCTGAGGGCTGGATATGACTCAATACAACTGAGATCTAGATATTTACCCAGGGTACATGCTATAGATAACAAGAGGCAAATGAATCTTCCATTAACTTAACCCAAGTTGTTCCTATGTCAAATGTTTGTAACTTGAGGGTTCACAGCATAAACTTTCTCCACCTGTGGGTCTCACCTGAGAGTTGCTGGCCCTACATTACAGAACAGGCCTTGGAGTGTGGCTGGGTTCAGGTGTTTCAAATTGTCCTAGAAACAGCCTGGAGGCTTCAGAGATATACACCGTGCTCACTTCTATGCTGAATCCCTTCATGTGCAGTTTGAGGAACAGGGGCATTAAAAGCACCCAGTGGAGGCTCTGCAGTCAAATCTCAGGACCTATGCAAGGCATTTGATATGTACTTTGGACAAAGTGGTAAAATTTACCATGTAGATTTATAAATACTACCTTTCTGGTCACAATTTTTCTATTGTAATGGCTTTAATTTTTCATGATATTTTACAGTAGTTGTCAGCATTTTGGGGAAGGATGCATGCAGAGTTTTAAAAATGAATATGCAGCCTCAGTTTGGAAAGATGAAATTTTGGAAATAAAAGTTGGCAATAGTTTGACAGCAATGTGAATGTAATTAATGCCACTTAGCTGCAAAGTTAAAGTGCCAAACTTTTGTTATGTATATTTTACCAAAATAAAAAATAGAAATAAAAAGGAGGTATAGCTGTGAAAAAAAGAATGGAACATAATGTGTGTAGGAGGCACAAATATTGTCCCAAGTGAGTCAAGAGAGAACTCAGAGGCCTTTTTTGGAAATTATTTTTCTTTTCTCCTTGTCTTAATGTTAGGAAGTACTTAGAGATTACTATAACTTGGTTGAAATTGGACAATTACAAGCTGTGTTCATTGAGCCTACAAGATTATATACTAGTAAGTAATCACTCTGTAGCCCATTTCTTTAGTAAGCTGTCCTTCCAGCCTTTTGGTTTGATGATTCCAGTCCAGGTGACACTATACCTGTGACTATTGCTCCTTTGTTTCTCTGCATCAGGAACATCCCACCTGAAACTGAATTCCTATCAGTCATGAAAACAGATCCTTAGCCTTCACTGGACACCACACAGGTTCTTCATTCTTTTATCATGTCACTGCAGAGAAATACCCCAAACCAGTAAGTGCTGAGGGAGATGGGTGCATGAAAGACCATGAGCACTACTGGTTCCTCATTATGGGGACAGTCATGTAACTTGGGTAGCCAAGTGGTAGAATACACATGTTCAAAATTTGAACTGTGAGGACTGTCATATTTATCTATATGTTTATGATGAGGGCCCTAAAATTCTCAAAGTTTTGCTTTCTTCCCACACCGATTTTATTTCCCATTGACATTGCATGCATGTTAGCTGATAATGGACATTTAAACTGTTTGCAAAGCATTTCAGAAAAATTATGAAGATGATGAGGAGGAGGCTTAGGATGAGGACAGTTTTCTTAATATCAGGAATAGTTACTGAGCCATTTCTGAGTGTCAAGTGTTAGGCTCTGTGTTCTATATTGATTGCTTTTACTCATCCACATAGTCTTCCCTATGGTAGAAGTGCCACATTATTTTAGTTTACAGAAAAAATAAACATATCATTTTGATGTAATTTGTCTTAGGTGTTTTGTTTGGAAACTCTGAATGGAGCGGTCTGATTAGAACCAGAAGGCACTTAGGCAGCAGAATGCTGGCAGATTGTTCCTTCTAGAAATCAAACATACACTTCTTTGTCACTCCAGGAAGAATTTCTTTCATCACTGTGCATTCCTTTTTGGAGGTGCCTGACATATCACAGGGAGGCAGTGGGTGACACCAGCTGCATCCATTTAGGAATTGTAGTCATTGATCACAAAGATCACAGAAAGTGTGGACATGTGGTAATTCAGTACACATATCTCTCTTTCCTCATTCAAGAATATCCTTGCACCTGTTCATATCCTCCTGCAATATTGTAATCAGCCCACTAAATCTCAAAAGGAGACTGAAACTCAGATCTCAAATTATTTTTCCTACTCTGGAAGGTAGAGGAAGGTTAAAAATGTAGCTGACCCAGGTTGACTGAGCACCACTGCTCAGTCTGGCTTGCTATGCCCACTTGTGACCAGAAGACTGTGAGGACACCCTGGGGATGCTCACCTGCAGCCTGCAACAACAGACATCAATACCCCCCATCTCTGGCCTCTTGACTGTGCAGCTACTTGGTTCCACACTACAGAGGCACAGGGGGACACAAAGGCCCCTGAGCTGCAGAAGTGAGCAAAAGAGAGAGGTCCTTTTTGAAGTTCCCTGATGAAAACTGAAGCCCCCTGTAAAAGTGAAGAGAATCTCTGCAATACAGCCACCACAGACCACCATACCTGGTAAGTTGGAGGGATCACCACTTCCCATCTGAACCTGGAGTATCTTCAGGGGAAAGGCTGTTGGAACCTTCAATAGAAACTTGCAGAGTTAAACCCTTCAGGAGGACAGGGAGCTCAACTTGGGACTTGCAGCCAGAAATCTGCCTTAATTCCATTGGTCTGTGACTGGCTTACTGAGACTCATTAACTTATAACTGCACACTGCTGGCCACATTGTCTATTGTGACAGCAGAGTCATACCCTGAAGGAGGCCCTTCATTTTTATATGTTGTTATTTTCAAAATTACAACTATTTTTTGCTCTTATTTTTAATTTATTTCCTACTTGTTTCAAATTATTATTTTTCTCTTTTTTTCTTTCTTTTCTCTTACCTTTCTCCCTCTCTCCCTCACTCCCTTGCTGTCCCACATTGTTTTTCATCACCCTTTGTGTTCCTGTCCTAGCCCTACTTCATATTTCTTCTTTATTTTTCTTTTCTTCACTTTCTTACTCTTGCCTGTGCTCTCTGGCCTCACTACTAACTTTCCCCTATCCTTCTACTTAACTATTGCTCCCTCCCCAAATCCATTTAACTCCGCATCACTAAGGGTAAAGTTGCTTTATAGGAGAGTTTATTTCCTATAAACATACGTTGGGTTGGTCCTTGATTTTGATCTTATTCACACAATTAAAGGTGATAGATTAATAACTACCACAAATTGTCATTTTCTAAGAGGTACTTGATGCAATTGTGCTGCTGATTGTATCACTTGGGATGGGGTGAGATTGATCTAATCAGTTGACCTGCCTGGTATAATGAAAATGAGATAGCCCCAGAAACATTAGAGACTCAAAATATAAAGAACAGCTATATCTGGAAGACACCACTGAGAAGCAGCCATTCCATAAGGGTTCTAACTACAAGCAACAAAGATACTTACAATAACAAATTCAAAGTATCAACCAAGGAATTAAACAATGGACAATACCAAAACCAAAAATGAGAAGACATTTAAGCAAGGCTCAAACTCAGGCTTTGACCCCACGAAGGGTAAATTCCGGGGGAAACAAGGTGGAAAAGTCTGATAATCAACCACCTGGACATCCTAAACTGATAGCACAGGAAGTAACAAAACAGATGAATGAGGCTCTAGAAAAATTCAAAGTAGGAATAATCTCCCAGATAACTACAGAGATGGTGAGCAGAGTGAAAGACATGATTAGAAGTTCTAGAACAGAAACAGATAAAAAATATATGAGCTCAGAAACATGCTGGAAGCAAGGAATTCCCAGCACATGAAAGAAATGGAAACCATGATTGCCCAACATAAGAAAGAAATGGAACCAATGAAACAGATTCAAACATATTCAGGAGATTAAAAACTCCATTGAAAGTATGCACAGCAGATTAAGGGAATGTGAAGATAGACTATCAGATATAGAAGACAGGATTGTGGTAAAGGATCATGAAAACAGGGATTTCTTAAAAATAGTAAGGGACCAAGAGAAAGCAATCCAGCAGCTCCTAGACAATGCAAAGAAGAATAAGGTAAGTCTGATAGGAGTCCAGGAAAAAACAAGAGAAAGTACAGCTGACATAAAAAAGGTGTTCACAGAAGTAATAGAAAACTTCCCAGATAGAGGTGGAGAATTGGACATACAGATAAGTGAGGCATATAGAACTCCAATTAGCCACGATCAAAAAAATCTACAACTAGAGACATATAATAGTCAAGATCCCAGAAACCCAACAGAAAACAAAATCCTACACACAGGTAGAGAAAAGAAACAAATCACCTACAAAGGAAATTCCATCAGAATCATGGAGATTTCACAACAAAAACCCTCAAATCAAGGGCAGCCTGGAGTGAAGTATTTCTAGACCTAAAAGAAAATAACTTCCAACTTAGACTGTTGTATCCTGCAAAATTATCTTTCAGAATCCATGGGGAATTTAGATACTTCCAGGACAAAGAATGCCTGAGAAATTTCATGAATACCAAACCAGCACTCCAAACAATTCTAAGCAATATCCTAGAAAAAGACAATGAAGGTCACAACTCCATGAGGCTCAACAGAAGGAAGCCACCAGGCAAGGTAAGAAACTAAAGGGAAAATGGGGAAAAAAAGAAAAATAAAAGAGCCAATGATAGTAAAACATCATGACAAGGATGTCAATATCTATCAATTATAATCATCAATGTTAATGGCCTCAATTCACCAATAAAAACAAATAAACTGACAGAATGGATTAAGAAGCAAAATCCAGCAATATGCTGTATACAAGAAACACACTTAACTCAAAAAGAAATTCATAGACTGAAAGTAAAAGGATGGAAAACAGTTCTCCATGCCACAGGAACCCAGAAAAAAGCTGG
>NW_004625003.1:0-10048 GCF_000247695.1 Heterocephalus glaber
ACTTCCTTATATGATTCACATCTACATCTTGTTTGTTCAACAAAGTTTTTGATACCTAGTATTTCCCAGATACTGCCAGGCAAAATACGTACATCCATCTCAGACTTTTCTCCTGATCTTCAGTCTACTATAGCCAAATGTCTAATGGACATGTGCATGTGGAGGAAGTTAAGAGTTGTAACACCTCGCAGAGACATCATCTACCACAAAATTAAACCATTAAAAACAAATGCTAGGCTTCGGGGATTTTGCTCAGTGGTTCCGCTGCCTGCCCTGCAAGCGCAAGGACCCGAGTTCAATCCCTGCTACCAAAAAAAAAAAAAAAATGCTCTCTAAGCTATGAATGCCACTACCTAAAAAACTGAAGGACCATAAGGTAGTGTCGAGAGATGGGGGTTGGTGTCAGAGAAAACAGCTATGTCAACTGCCTGTTATGAGGGTGTAGAAAAAGGTTATTTAACCATTGTAATTCTCCTTAAAGGATGCCCAGAATACTGAGTTCTAATAAAAAATATTCATAGCTCATTCACAATCACTGTAAGAGGAAAAAATTTTCAAAACACAGTGCCAACACAGTGTTTCATGAAAAACTCAATAAATGTCTTCTCCCCATGCAGAACACCCTTTTCATCTGTAAAATAACTCTGACACAATGAAACTGCCTAACAATTTGAGTTGTAAATGAAATAACAAAATTTTAAGAGTAAGCAAACATCACATTTTGTCTAAGATTCAGTTATTTCTGTTTTGAATGAGTTCTGATGTATCTAGAACAGGGGAAAAATAGAAACCCCTTATGATAACCTAAGTCTACTAAATGTACTGGTATAACCTAAATCTACTAAATGTACTGGTAGGGTACACATACACATACCACATATACACCTATAGGTACTATTATTTATGTGTCCATACCTTATTTCTGTAAGTTGATTACAAATTCAACATTTTCGTTTTTTTTTTTTTTTTTCCCGGTACCGGGGATTGAACTCAGGACCTTGCGCTTGCGAGGCAGGCACGGCGCCACTGAGCTAAATCTCTGGCCCCAACATTTTCTTTTTTGCCATTTGAAGCTACAAATGAATCTAAGCAGATACTAATGATGCAGTTAAGCTTATTTATAATGAAATGGCTTACTCTAAGTAAAATTTTAAATATGCCAATCTAGACAACATAAAAATCAAAGAATATTTTCAGATGCTAGCATTCATTTGATACACACAAAAAAATGTTCTAGCTCAGAGCTACAGCCTCACAGGTAACACTGTTGAAGATGTAATATATCACGTGTGCACTATAATAAAAATTACACAAGGGTCTTTGGAAATGTACAGCCTTTCAGAATCTGGAGATGATTCAGTGTTCTCTTTCATTTCTGGGTGATTTTACATTGTTTCAATAATCTCTTTAACTTCACGGAAAATGGCCATAAGTGTATTATAGCTCAAGTGATCAACGACTACAATTGAGCCCTTTCTTATATGCTCCTTTATGTTAACAAATATGGCCACGGCACTAACAAGATTGGCTTTTGCCTCTTTCTGGTTAAAGATGAGTTTTAATGCTGCCAATGCCTTCATATTGACCAGGTCTCTGGCTGCAGTTGGATTTTCAGACATATTCAAAAGTACTTTCAAAACAAGATTTCTGGTTTTACGATTCCCCTCAGACAGCAAATGGAAAAGCTCTGAAAAGTAACTAGCCACAATATAGTGATGGACAGATTCGGTAGTCAGTTGCCCAAGTATCTTTAATCCAGTCTGCTGTCCAGGTGAGTTTAAGGGGAAAGACACAGTTTCCTTACACATATGCTTAACATGTAATTCAATCTTTTGTTGTCTTTCATCCCCAGAAAGAGGATTCAGAGTAATTACAGCCTTTTTCCTCCTTTCAGGGGAAGGAAAAGTAAGCAAGCTTTCAATAAGTGTCACTACACCCACTTCATTAATGAATTCTTGGGCAAATGGATGAACATTATGGATACCCATTGCAATCTGTGCTATTTTATGAATGAGAGGATCAGTGGTTGACTTCAGTATGCTGACAAGTTTTTCAAATTCCTCAGAATCCAAGTAGCATTCCATTTTGCAAGGGCAAGCAAATGGCTTAATCCCATTCATCTCCCTGATCTTAATTTGTTGCCTAATTTCATCTATGGTCTGGATGCAAGGCTCAGAACCAAATGGGAACTCAGGAATAGACTGTGAACTTGAGCAAGCGTTCCTGGAAGGGCAGGCTGCTGCTGCTGCAGAATGAGTACTTTCTTCAGTTGAGGAAACAACAACATATGAAGAGGACCTTGTCTCAGATGGGATCTGAGATCTAAATCCTAACACTGCTGGTGTTACAGCAGGGGCATTGGGCCAGATAGTAACCTCAGACCAGTCCTTGGGTCTGTTTGTCTGATTAATTAAATCCACAGCTTGAGGTCTAACAATCCTGTATACAGGTTTGGGCTCAGGGTCAAAACTAGTGTCATCTCCTTCCCAAAACCAGTTCCCTATAACATTTTCTTCCTCATCATCATCCACCCCTGATACAGACTTACAGCTGGCCCCAGCCACAGACTCCAACTTCTCAGCACAGACCTGGGCACCAGTATCAGCTTTATTTTTGTCTTTGGTACTGGAATGATTACCAGCCTCTTCTCCCTTCCAGAACCAGGAACTAATACTGGCCTCTTCCCCAGCCCAGAACCAGGTATCAATGGCAGCCTTATCTTTGCCCGTGGAGCGGGTAACCTTATTCTCAGCTTTGGAACTGACATCGGCTATGGCTTTCACTGGAGCCTTAGGTTCCGACAGCACTCGTTCCTTCATCTCAGCAGCAACCTTGTTCTTAGATACTACCTTCATCTCTGTCACTTCATCTGCTTTACACTCTGCTTTGGCTTTTGTTTTGGACCTGGTCTTGGCTACTGCTTTGACTACACCTGTAACCTCCTTCTCTGTTCCAGCTTTAACAGGTACTTTTGCCCTTTTCTCAGTTTTGGCCTGACCTCTAGCCTTACTCTTTGTTCTAGTCATGGTTAAAGCTCAGTTATATAGTCTTGTCCAGTCTAATCAGTGTCTTTATACTTTTTTACAGGGTTAGAGATGAACTTGGTAGTAAGAGTTAAAGAGTCCCCTGTCCAAACACAACCTTTGTCAATGATATGGCCCGAGTAGAGGCACAATCAGACTGCAGGAAGATGATGGTTTCTGAGTGCAGACCTGTTGAAGGTAATGATCTTCTACCAATTCAAGGCCACCACAGTTACTAATGGACACAGACCTAAAGTGAAAGAAAGAAATGGGTTTTGAGTCTCCTCCAACTTTGCTTATTTATGTAGACATCCACAAAGAAGGACATACAAATAGAGATGGCTTGTACATTAGAAATCAATTAGTAGAAAATTCAGCTATCTCATTTTATCCCTTGCACATTCCCACTAATGTCCAACATATCCTACCTAGGTACTACCATTCTTTTCTCTGTATCAACACAACAGGGTTAGCAGATAATCTTACTAGAGTGGGAGAACATAAAGAGCACCCAGTCCCTTTGGATTCAAACTGGTACCCACCACTAGATTCAGCAAGTCTATCCAGACAGGCTCTATATCAGCCTACACTGATCTGATACAATTTTCTCCTCCCTCCTCACTTCTAGTGTTGCTAAGACCTTCAGCTTGACCTATGGACAAAAATATACATAGGATTAGAATTCTGAGTGACACACTGATTTGCACTCTGCTTTTGCAACACCTACCTTAACAAACCTAGAGTATTGGTTTTGTGACACTTTTCTGGTCGCCTTAGTATTCCCCATAGCTTCTTCTGCATTTCCTGCTTTATATTTATGAATTACCTATCATTCTGGCTTACTTTGACCCCATTAACAATACACAAATGAGAAAGCAGAGGTGTTTGGAAAATTGGAAGATAATGACTCCAAGATACGATCTGGTCTCACCCACTCATGAAGTTATCCTATCCCTAATTAACACAGGTGCTCATGTTCATACTCATACCCACCTTGAATCCAAATGAACAACTTTCGTTCTGTTTCTTAATTAACTTGCAAGTGAACAGCTACCTGAAGATCTTTGTAGGAAGCTAGAACAGAGAAGAAAAGCAGAGAAAAAAATGCAGAAGAGACTAAGATGGCTCAACATGCTTGACAGGGGTTATAAAATGTGTTTTTGTATATTCAAGGATATGTGAAATGTCTCTCAACTGTCTGTTCCTCCCCAATGATTCCCCAACCATCCCCTCTAAGACCTACACTCTGTATGATTATACCTCCTCCCAATTCTGAAGTCACCCATTTTCCCAGCAGACTTTATGCCTCTTTCCTTGGACAAATACATAAAGTGCAGGAATAGGGAATAAGCAACTATATTTAGAAAGGAGGTAGTAAACTTAACAGGCACTTTTATTTCAATATCATCTTTGCATGGTCTCCTTCCCCATGTGTACTTAGATCATACCTCAGTTACTGTCAATGCTCAGAAAGCAGGGGTTCTCAGGAGATGCTATCTTTCCAACCAAAAAGAATCCTGAGGCTGGAGAAAAGTCACCACCTACAGAAAGACATTCAGCAAAACATCAAGAAAATAGGTTGACAATGCTAGGAAAATATCAGGTTAATGTATAGGATTCCAGAATCAAAGTTCAGAAACCTTTGTGATGGTCAGGAACAATGTAAATTAACTCCAGGAACTCTCAAGGCTCCCCAGATAACCATGGGCCACGTCAGGAAATTTTCTGGAGGGACTGCTTCTGCATAAAGATGAGAAGAGCTCTGAGATGCACAGGTTTCTAGAAAAAGAAACTAAAACCGATTGACTTCAAATGTTCTAATATGACTCAAGAAGATACTTCGAGGCTCATTCCCACACATCAAAACAATATGTAAATTGTACTACACTATTAAGAAAACAGATTCTGAATAAGACAGTTAATACCGAACTATTCCTATACAGGACCCTTGCTGTGAAAACCAACTCCTCATCCACGCCCTTTGCTTGAACTAAACTGGGCCTGGAGGCCTAAATATGTAAGACAATAAAACAGTGCTACACTAAAAGCAGTTGAATATTTCATTTTGGTATGCACATAATCCAGGCTTTGATGCTCATATTCCCAAGAATTCACCTGACCTACAGCGCAGACAGGAGTCTCTGACATCAACAGGAGCCTGTGGGAAGGGACAGTACCCTGGACACGGGGGTCCAACAGGCCCCGTTCTGGAATCAGGGCCTGACAGCAAAGGTGACTCACCTTCCGCCCTCCGGGCTGGACACGGAGTTCGCACGCCAGCCCCACGTCTTCCCGGCGGCCTACACAGATGCCCCCGGCCCCATCTGCAGCGCCGCCATTTCTTCCGCAGCGGCCCCACCCCCACCCCCCCACCCCCCGCCACGGCCCTCTCCAGGCAGACACCGTGGAGGGCTGGGCGCGGGCGCCTGGGAAGCGGGCCGGAGAGCAGTCCCAGCGGCTGGCCTCAGGACGACCCCACACAGCCTCTCTGGCCTCCCTCTGCCCAGGGCCGACCCGCGCCGCTCACCCCCTCCTCACCGCCAGGGGTCCAGAGATATTGCGCACCTCTCTCCGGGACCGGCTACGGCCGGCTCGCCTCCTCCCTGCCGGGCTGCCGGTGCACGGTGGAAGGCCAGCCCGCGCCCCAGCACACCCCCACTTGCCTTTATGGGCTCAGAGCGCAGGATGTCGGGCTAGCCCTCCTCACCTGTTCTCTCCTCTCCTCTGGCAGCTCCGCACTCGGCTCCCACCGCTTTCTGCTTTCTGCTTTCTGCTTTCCGCTTTCTGCTTTCTGCTTTCCGCTTTCCGCGCGACCAGAATTGCAAAGGAGCGTCCCGCTCCCAAACCTCCGCACCAAACCCGCCCTTGCTGCGCAGGATGCGCTGCAGCAAAAACCACTCGCTTCGCCCCGAGGGTGTCGGGAAGGGGGGCGGAGGAATACTGCGGGCAAGGGCTCCACGCCCCCTCCCAGGCCCACCTTAGTTCCGACAGGGAAGTGGGCGGGGCCAGGGCCAGCCGCAGTCTGACGCGAGGCTTAGAGCCGGCCTGCCTCAGTAGTCCCTGGCGCGCCCTAAGGTGCCGATCACTAAGGTGTCTGCCACGCTGCTACACCGTATGGGACTGGCGGGCGGCTCTGGGCTGCGGGGCTGCGCGGGGAGGGGGACAGCAACGTCGGGAGGTTGGCAGCAGCAGAGCTGGAGGCAGCAGCGGATGGATACCAAAGCGTCCCTCTGTGAGCTGCAGTGAAGTCTGCCCAGTGCCTGGCCCCTCCTCTCCACACCCCCTCCATTCTGGGCGCTAGTGGGAAGGGGGGTTGCCAAGGACTGCAGGCCTGGCGGGGGGGGGGGGGGGGGAGGGGGAGAGGCGATAACTGCGCAACACACAGAGGAGAAGGTTCTTCCATGTTTGTCTTTCACTGCTTCTCCAGCCTCCTCTCTAGAAAGGTGAGGAAGGCCCTTCTGCTCCTAAGGGAACTGAAGTGGGCGCACCTTGTGCCTGTGCCTGCTCCTCTTTCAGAGGAAGGCTGACCTAGACCTCTAGCCCTAGGAAACCAACCACTGGTCTGCTCCAGGTGTCGTTTTTTTTTTTTTTTTAATTCTTTTATTGGTATATTTTAGGTATACAACACGTTTACACTTATCATCAGGTGCTTGTACCTGTACATGATGTATCTTAGTTCTTATTTTTTCCCCCATTACCTGTGTGCCCTTCACCCCCTCCACCCTTCCCTATTTACATAGATTTAGTTTCCTTTTTTTTCTCTCATAATTTTTCCTTTCCCTTCTTTTCCTTTCCCCTTCCCTTCCCACCACCCGTACACCTTTGGACCTTTTCCTATTTCAAATGATCAATTATTCCTTTTAATCATTTTAATCCTTATTTACACTTTCAGTTTCTCACACTAGAGAAACTATTCGGTAATACCACACTGATCGTTTCTCCATTCCAAATGGGAATTCATTCAGTCATTTTGCTGTCCCCACAGTTACCCAAGAAAGAAGGCCTTCCTGTGTCAGGACATGCAGGGAGACATACAGTCCTCTTTCTTTACTGCCCAAAGGCCAGGTGTCAGGTGCCAGGTGGGACCTCAGTCCTGGCTCCCAACCCACTGTGTCAGGAAAGATGACCACTACCCACACACTTCTTCAAGGCAAATCTGAGCTGCTCTCCTATACTCCTCCTATAAGCTTTCTGTCCAGCCAAATGAATGCTTATGCTCCTTTGCCCTAAATGTGTGCAAGTGTTGACTCTGGCTAAAGCAGGGTAATTTTGGTTTACTGTTAATTTCATGCAGAAAATGTTCTTTTTTCAGTCTTTTCCAACACTGAATCCTCAGGGCAGTAGACAGTTGTTAGTAGTTAAAGCAGGTGAAGGGCCGTTGAGTCATGAGAATTCTATGGTGCCCTTTACTGGTTGCATCCCAGTGCTAATTTATAGGTGTGTGTCTTTGATGCCTTTAACTCCAAGACTTAGCCCAAATTTTCCCTCAAAAACAATTAAATCATCTCTACACGGATTTTCAATGGAAGAAGAGAGCAAAAAGAGACTATGGAAATTGTGAACTACCCCTGAAGCACACTTGAGTTAGAAATAGTACTGATACATCCGTTTTATATTACAGGGCACGATACTGGCACAAAAGAAGACACAAGGATCAATGGAACAGAATAGAGAATGTAGAAACAACTCCAAGCATATTCAACTTTTTGAGCTTTGACAAAGGAGACAAAAACATATACTAGAGGAAAGATACACTCTTTAATAAATGGTGCTGGGAAAACTGGCTGTCCACATGCAGAAGACTGAATCTAGACTCATTTCTCTCACCATCCACTAACCTAAAATCAAAATGGATCAAATAACTGAATGGTTAAACTAGAACACTTAACTTGCTGAAAATAAAATAGGTAAACCTCTTGAAGTCATAAACATAGGAAAGGACTTTCTGACCAGAACTCTGATTGCACAGGAAATAGTGCCTAGACTCAATAAATGGGATCATATCAATTTTTTTTTTTTTGGTACCAGGGATCGAACTCAGGTCCTTGCGCTTGCGCAGCAGGCAGCAAGACCACTCAGCTAAATGCCAGGCCCAAGGGATCATATCAAATTTTAAAGCTTCTACACCGCAAAGGAAACAACCAAGAGAGTGAAGAGACAACCTACAAAGCAGGAAAAAAAAGTTGCCAGCTACTTTTGAGACAAAGGGCTAATATCTAGAATTTTGAAAAACTCAAAAAATTAGACTCCCCAAAGTAAAAGATCCAATCAAACTATGGGCAAGTGAAATGAATAGACACTTCACAGAAGTACAAATGGCCAATAATTATATCAAATGTTCAATGTTTTTTGCTATTAGAGAAATGTAAATTTAAAGAATACTGAGATTCCATCTTAGCCGAGAAAAAATGGACATCATCAATAAATCAAATGTAATATTCTCTCCTTTTTTTCTGTATGTCTTAGTTACTTTTCTTGTTGTTGAGACACAATACCCAACACTCAAAAGTAAAGGAGGAAAGGATTATTTAGCTCACAGTTTGTAGAGATTTCAGTCCATAATCAGCTAGCTCCAAGGCAGGGTAGCTTGGCAAAGGAGAAACAATTTATGGTGTATAGAAGGTAGCAAAGCAACAGGGAACCTTAACAGCATCTTTCTGCCCCTTTTATCTTATCCTGATTTTGGGGATTAGGGTGGCACCAAACCAATCTGTGTACTGGTTCAGTAATCACATGCCCTTAATCTAAGCATCACACACTCTAGATCCAGCCACCTCTGAAAAAAGCCAACTATGACCACATGAGGCTTTGGGGGGACATCTAGACCCAAACCATAACACTCTATATATTCTGTATCATTTGTTTTCCTATGAGAATATATTTATATATGATTAGCATACTTTTCAGCAGTTTTGATTTGCACCTATGTGTTGTGTTTTCCAAAGAATTCTAATCAGAATTCTGATGGAATGTTGTTCACATGCTGGGAGGCATGATTTACCTAGAAGAATGGAAAACACAACTGTATACTTAAAAACGTTTTGTATATGAGATTATCATATACATTTGATGACTATATTAGAAATAATGGTTTGGTGAAATTGTACTGGAATATCACATGTGAAGTTGGTTGTTGACATACTGAGATGAACAATGATGATGAAGACACTAGTAAATATGTACAGTGGACCCTTGATCATTGATCACTTGATAATTTCCTGAGCGCTAGCTGTAACTCAAGATGGTTTTAAGTCAATACAGCTGAGATCTGGATGTTTACCTGGGTACACGCTATAGATAACAAGACGGATAAATTTTTCCATTAACCTAATTAATTCAAGTTGTTCATGTCAGGCCAGTCATAACTTGAGGGAACACTGTATTGATTTATTCATTCTCCCACTTTTGCGTCCTGGGGGCAAGCGCCCCTGCTGTAGGAAATGAGCATTACTGCTCCTCTGCAGGCAGGCAACTCACCAGGATTCATAAACTCCATATCAGTAAAGCATTAAAGATACAAAGTTAAGGAAAGAAAGACACTTTATTGGAAAGGTAGAAAAAGGGGGAGATAAGATAGCTACCCGAGTAAATCAGGGTAGGATTCTCCAGAAAGATGAAGGACTTTAGGGCCCTTTGTTCTTGGCTGTTTGTATTGGGTGTCAGGCCCCAACTCTACCTGGAATTTGCCATAATCTGATTGGTTTCCTAGGTTGTCCCAGATGGATTCCAGGCCCCAAGACCCTTAACCCCCTGTGCCAACATCTACATGCAAATTCTTTTTTTTTTTCTTTCTCATTAAGTTTATTGGTACATTTTAGGTATAAAATATAGTTACATTCATCACTGGGATCTTGTACCATTACATGAGTATCTTGGTTCTTTTTTTTTCCCCCTTCCCTTGCCCTCCCTTCACTCCCTCCACCCTTCCCTATTTGCAAAGACTTTGCTTCCATTTTTTTCCTTTTCTCATATTTTTTCTTTTCCCTTCTTTCCTTTCCCCTACCCCTCCCACTTCCCCTGCTCCT
>NW_004625003.1:51807-62184 GCF_000247695.1 Heterocephalus glaber
TTTGCATCTATGTTCATTAGGGAGATTGGCCTATAGTTCTCTTTTTTGGTTGGGTCTTTCCCTGGTTTTGGAGTCAAAGCAATACTTACTTCCAGGAATAAATTGGGAAGTATTGCTTCCCTTTCAATTTCATTGAAAAGTTTAAAGAGTAGTGGCAATAGTTCTCTAAATGTATTGTAGAATTCAGCAGTGAAGCCATCAGGACCCACGCTTTTCTTTGTTGGTAAATTTTTAATTATACTGATTGTAATTTGGGTGTTTAGAATTTTTATATCCCCTTCATTCAACTTTGGTAATTCACATGTGTCTAGAAATCTGTCCATTTCTTCTGTGTTTTTCACCTTATTAGAGTACCAGTTCTCAAAGTAGGTATTGATGATCCTTTGGATTTCTGCTGGATCTGTTTGTGACTTCACTATTTTTCCCCAATTGCATGGATTTGAGCCTTTACTTTCCTTTTTTTGATAAGGTTGGTTAAGTGTTTATCAATTTTATTTAGTCTTTTGAAAAACCAACTCTTCAATTCATTGATTTTTTTTGCATCATTCTCTTAGTCTCCATTGCACTGATTTCTGCTCTGATCTTCATAATTTTCTCCCTTCTATGAGCTTTGGGTTTCTCTTGCTCTTCTTTTTCTAAGAGCTTAAGATTCAGCATTATGTTGCTTATTTGAGCTCACTATTTTTTCCTAGTGTGGGCATTCACCAGTATGAATTTCCCTCATAGAACTGCTTTCATTGTGTCCCATAGATTCCTGTATAATGTATTGGCATTATCATTTATTTGTAAAAACTATATAATTTCTTCTTCAATTTCCTCTGTGACCCATTGGTTGTTCAGGAGAGTGTTATTCAATTTCCATGTGTTTGTGAAGTTCTTACAGTTTCTTATACTATAGATCTCCAGTTTAATTGCACTTTGTTCTGATAACATCCACAGGATAATTTCAATTCCTTTGCATTTACTTAAACATGTTCTCTGAGCTAGTATATGGTCTATTTTGGAGAATTACCCATGTGCAGCTGAAAGGAATGTATATTCTGATTTTATGGGGTGGAACACTCTGTAGACATGTATTATATCCATTTGTTCAAAAGCTTGGTTCAGTTCTAGTATTTCATTTTTGTTTTTTTTTTCTAGATGATCTGTCTATTTGTGACAGTGCAGTATTGAGGTCCCCTACTACAATTGTATTAGTGCTTATTTGGTTTTTCATGTCCCCTGATATTTGTTTTGCATAGTAGGGGGCATTAGTATTTGGTGCATATATATTTATGATTGTCATCTCTTCCCCAATTGTTCTCTTTACAAGGGTATTGTGACCCTCTTTGTCTCTTAATTAGTTTTGGTTTGAAATTTATTTTGTCTGCAAATAAGATAGCTAGTTGTGCTTTTTTATGGGTTCCTGTCACATGGAGAACAGTTTTCCATCCTTTTACTTTCAGTCTATGAGTTTCTTTTTGACCTTGGTGTGTTTCTTGTATACAGCATATTGTTGGATTTTGCTTCCTAATCCATTCTGCCAATCTATTTCTTTTGATTGGTGAATTGAGGCCAGTAACATTGATGGTTATAACTGATATGTATTGATTTGTCATGTATTGATTTGCCATGTATGTATTGTCATTGTCATGTCATTTTTCTGTTGCTGGTTCTTTTTCATTTTTCTCCCTCTCCCTTCAATTTCTTTCCTTGCCTGATGAATTTGTTCTGTTGGCCCTCATGGAGTTGTGACCTTCATTATCTTTTTCTAAGATATTAGTTTAGAATTGTTTGGTGTGCTGGTTTGGTAGTCATTAAGTTTCTCAGGTGTTCTTTTTCATGGAAGTATCTTATTTCCCCCTCAATTTTGAAAGATAGTTTTGCAGGATACATCACTCTAGCTTGGAGGTTGTTTTCTTTTAGGGCTTGAAATACCTTACTCCAGGTTCTCCTTGACTTAAGGGTTTGTATTGAAAAGTCTGCTGTGATTTTGATGGGCTTTTCTTTGCATGTGCTTTGTTTCTTTTCTCTAACTGCTTGCAGTATTTTGTACTTTTGTTGGGTTTTCGGGATCTTGATTATTGTATGTCTAGGTGTCGATTTTTTTTGATCATGGTAATTGGAGTCCTATATGCCTCAATTATCTGTAAGTCAAATTCTTTTGCTCTTTTTGAGAAGTTTTCCATCATTAATTCTGTGAACAGGTTTTTTTATGTCATTTTTACTTTCTCCTGCTTTTTCATGGACTCCTTTCAGTCTTATATTATTCTTCTTTGTGTCATCTAGGAGCTGTTGGATTGCTTTCTTGTGGTCCCTTACTGTTTTTAGGAGATCTCTCTTTTCATTTACACTGACCACCATCCTGTCTTCTATATCTGATATTCTGTCTTCAGATTGGCTCAGTCTGCTGTGTATGCTTTCAATAGAGATTTTAAACTCTTGGATATCTGTTCAAATCTGTTTCACAGATTCCATTTCTTTCCAATGTTGGGCATTCGTAGTTTCCATTTCTTTCCTATGCTGGGCATTCATGGTTTCCATCATGGTCCTGAACTCATCTATTTTTTAATCTGTTTCTGTTCTAGAGTCTCTAATCACATCTTTCATTCTTCTCACCATTTCTGTAGTCATTGGGGAAATTATTTCTGTTTTGAATTTTACATGAGCCTCATTCATCTGTTTTTTACTTCCTGTGCTATCAGTTCAGGGTGCCTGGGTGGTTGATTATCAGACTTTTCCACCTCCTTTCCCCAGAATTTGCCTTTTGTGGGCTGGAAGTCCGGATTTGTGCCTTGCTTCAATGTCTTCTCATTTCTATCTTTGTTATTGCCAGTGTCCATTTACCTCCTAGGTTGATACTTCGATATTGCTTATTGTAAGTATCTTTGTTGCTTGTATTTAGAATCCTTATGGAATCCTTGCTTCTCAGAGGTGTCTTCCAGATATAGCTGGTCTTTAGGTTTTGAGTCTCTAATGACTCTGAGGCTATTTCATTTTCATTATACCAGGAAGGACAACTGATTAGATCAATCACAACACCTTAGCCCAAGTGATACAATCAGCAACACAGTAGCATCAAGCACAGCTTAGAAAATGACAATTTGTGGTAGTTATTAATCTATCACCTTTAACTGTGTGAATTAAATAAAAATCAAGGACCAGCCCAAAATATGTTTTTAGTGAATAACCTCTTCAATATAGCAACTTTACCCTTCAGGATGGATTCTTATAAGGAGTTGGAAAGGGAGGGATAGATAGGTAGAAGGATAGGGAAAGGTTAGCACTGAGGCCAGAGGATGCAGGAAGATCATGCAATCTCTAGGAAACTGTTGAAGATGAGAGGAAGAGACAGAATGAAAGAACAAAGATGAGAACAGAACAACCTAACAGCAATAGGGAGGCTAGAAACTCTATTTACTTTCCTTTAAAATTAATGACAATTGAGAGAAGGAAAAGGAGAAAAAAAGAAAAAGAAAGAAGAAATCCAAATTAGGGCCAGAACAGTAACAAAAAAGGGAGATGAAGAACAATGTGGGAGTGCAGAGAGTGAGAGATAAAAGAAAAAGAAAAAAAGAGAAAAATTTGAGAAGAATAGAAAAAAATAAAAATTAAAATAAGAGAAAAAAATAATTTTGAAAATAACAAATAAAAAATAAAAATGAAGGGCCTTCTTCAGGGTATGTCTCTGCTGTCACAATAGACAATGTGGGAAGCAGTGTGCAGATATAAGTCAATGAGTTTCAGCAAAGCAGTAGCAGACCTGTGAGATTCAGGCTGATTTCTGGCTTCAAGTCCCAAGTTGAGCTCCCTGACCTCCTGTATGGTTGAACTCTGCAAGGCTCTACTGCATGTTCCAGCTACCCTTCCCCTGAAGATAGTCCAGGTTCTGATGGGAAGTGATGATCCCTCCAACTTACCAACTATGGTGGTCTGGTGTGCCTTTATTGAAGAGATTCTCTTCACTTTTCCAGTGGACTTCAGTTTTCATCAAGGAGCCTGAGAGAGGCCTCTTTCTTTTGCTCACTTCTGCTCTATATTTTGGAGCTCAGGACAATGGCCTTTATGACCCCCTGTGCCTCTGCAGTGTGGAACCAGGTATCAATGCAGCAGAAGGCCAGAGGAGGGGTTGCCTGGGGTAGTGGGTGATAGCCCAGCTCCACTCAGCTGAGGTTCTCACTGATCTGCTGGTTCCTCTTCTCTCTCTCTCTCTTTTTTTTGGTACTGGGTATTGAACTCAGGTCCTTCCACTTGTGAGGCAGGCAGCAGAACCACTGAGCTAAATCTTCAGCCCCATCTTTTCTCTTTTGAATTGGGTTAGATCTCCTGTTTTTCTAATAGAAGTTCTTGTAATTTAGAGACATATAACTGAAGGCCTGAACAGAACAAAATTACAGCCAGTAAACCTCAATTAAAGGGGCTTTGTGTACACACAAGTAGAGCCATCCTAGTTCTTAAAACGTTTAGATTTTTAAAAAATTATCAAAGTATATGAGATACTGTTTCTCATGTTTCTCCATCCTAATCTCTTAAGCATGCAAAGTAGAGCTATCAAGTGGCTCCACCTTGATCTCTTAAGACTGTATTTATTCTCAAGTGGCTAAGAGAGTCCTCATGGGGTAGAGGCTCCACCCTGATCTCATGAGTGTTTCTAAGGGAGTTAAAGGTTTAACCCTTCTCCCTAAGGAGTTAGTGGGCCGCAATATGGAGAATTCTAAAGCTAAGAGAGCCCTCAGCAGGGCTCTACTCTTCTAGGAAAGACACCAGTGTCATCCCAATTTCAAGCAGAGATATCTGCTTAGTAAGTACTTGAGTCTCACAAGGGACACTTTGGGGGCTAAATCAAGTCTCCTCTTTCTGCATGGGACACCATCTGAAGAAATAAAGTACCTAACCTAGTTCTCTCTTTTCCTCTCTAGGCCACAAGATGAGCCACCAGAAACACCACGAATGGCACTCCACAGTTCCCACTGACCTCACCATTAGGCTGTACCCTTGAGCAGTGAGAAAGGTTTAACCCTGCCAATTTGAAAAAAGAATGAGTTAATATTACAATACAATTTGACTCTAGTGTGAAATAGAGAATGTCAAGAGGTGGGTACGTGTGGCAGTTTAAATTACAATACTATTTTTCAGTTTGAAAATCTCTGCAAAAGCCATGGAAGATAATGTGAACTCCCTTATTGTAGGGGACAGAGAAAGGGGACGTTACTAGAACCTCTGCAGTAAGTCCTAGTCTCCTTTGAGCCATGGCAGCACAAGGCAAATTAACTTATTACACAGGAAAGGTACAAAAAAATGAGACTTTGAGAAGAAGCTGAGCTTTGGGTCTGATCCGTGCTGCTCTGGGTGGCAAAGAGGAAAGCCCCCAGCTTACCGCACCTTTTATTCAGTACATCAGAAGAAACAGAAGTAACAAATGACTTGCAGAGAGTTCAGTACATCGGGATAAACAAAGTGTAACAAATGACTAGGGGGCGGTGGAAATCCAAGAACAATGAGGAACTGAGTAGATGAAGATTTTGTTCCTCCCAGGATGTCTTCAGGTGGTGTAATCTTGTTCTGGAGCATAACAGCATCACCAGATCATTGAGATCTCAGTTGTGACCAGAGACCAAAATGAAATTATGTCTCAAAATGCCATAGCTGGCCTGTAGGCAGGAGAACTAGGCCTAATCAAATGACTTTTCCCTAAAATTGTGTAACATTCCTCCTGACACCTTATGTTGAGGCTTTTATGAACTTTTATATCAGGAAAGGACCAAGAACCACAGTACTTAAAAAGGCCTGTAAAGGAAAGAAATGATTATCTTTGATGATCCTGTCCTCAGACTGCCACATGTCTTTTAGGGTTATATGGGTATCTCTCACCTATTTCCATCTGAGGCTAGCACTCCAAAGAAATGCAATATTTTAAAATATGACCCAATTGCTTGATGTGATCTTTTCTGTGTTCAACAATCAGGATGTAGATGAGGATAAAAGAAGAATAACTTCCTTCTCTGTAAAATCTTCCTCTACATCTACAGCCATAATTAGTTAGGGTCAAGGAAAGCCCTAGTCAGAGCTTCTTTATTCCTCCTCTGACATCACTTCAAAGTTCAAATGGCCATGAGTTTTTAATTGTCCCACATTGTCCTATTCCCTTACTATTGTGTTAGTTGCTTTTTCTCGTTGCTGAGACAAAATACCCAACACCCAAAGTTAAAGGAAGAAAGGTTTATTTGGTTCACAGTTTTCAGGGGTTTCAGTCCGAAATCAGCTGGCTTCAACACAGTGTGGCATAGCAGAGGAGAAACGGTTCATGGCAGGCAGAAGGTGGCAAAGCAACAAGGGTCAACCACAGTTCTTTCTTATATCTTGTCCAGGATACTTAGGGTGGTAGCACTCATACCCTTAATCTTCATGCCCTTGATCCTAGTATTGCACCATGAATCAATCCCAGCATCACACATTCTAGATCCAGCCACCTCTGAAAAAGCCCCACCTATGACTGCATGAGGGTTTGGAGGAACATCTAGACATAAGCCATATCAACTACTGAGATATTTATTAGCATAATTGGGGGAAATTCTCCAATTTCAGCAAAGGCCAAAGCACATTTTTCCTGTTGGGACTATGCCAGGTCATGCTTCTACACACTCGTGAGGTTACCATAATGACTTGCATTAGTCTTTATCCTGTTGTACTTAGGCCTAAAGGCTCAGAGATTTGCCGTTCTTATGAGCAGGTGATTTCCCAGGCCTATGAAGGAAGGCAGGACATCGATGACCTGCCCCTATAAGACTCTGAGGAGGTGTGGTTCACTGATGGAAGTAACTCTGTCTAAGAAGGATATCAAAAGGCAGGTTATGCATCCTCAGTTCAAAATAGATCATTGAGGCCAAGCCCCTTCCCCAAAGACCTCTGCTCAAAGCACAGAGCTCATGGCTCTTACTTGAGCATTGATATTAGGAAATGGCAAAAAGCTAAATATCTATACAGATTTCAAATATGCCTTTTTGGTGCTGCATGTCCATGCAACACTGGAAAAAGAGAAGCTGACTGGTTAATCATCTATAAAACACAAGCAGGACAAGTGACCCCAAAGAGACATGTCAAAAGGAAATCAAAAGGCTGAGAGGCAAGAAGGGCAGCTTACAGCCCCTCAATACACCAGTTTTATTCTAAGTTCCTGAAGAACCATTAAAGTGATCCTTCCTGAAGGAATGCAGTGGGAAACTAAAAATCCTACATGGAAATGGTCACTTTAATTTTCACAGGACTAGGAAGAAAACTCTTGTGAACCTCTGGAGGACCTGAGGTTCCTTTTCAAAATCAAGATCCCTGTATTGCTCTAAGTATAAACAAGTAAATGGGCACCTGTACCAAAGCTCCCGTGCTTAATTAGATCTATAATGTGGGTAATCTTGTTAAGGCTGTGGCTTTCAGGCTCTCGATATTTTATCTAACATCTGTCTGTTATGCCTTCTCCTCTATGGGAAGCATGGAAATTTGACCCTCTACTCCTCATGTCTGGCCTCTATATCCCCAACATAATGTAGTAAAGTTACTTTCTTTCTCACAAGGAACAGACAGCTCAACAGTCACTAACTCTTTTCTTGTCGTCTTCTGACAAGTTTTTTTTCAATGCATCCAGTGAGCCGCAACACCTCAAGGTATTTGGAGAGCACATAATCCCTAACAAATGGGGCCTACAATCCCTTTCAGCAGAATATAGCTATATAAAGATGGAGACCTCCACTCTATCACATCCCATAAAGAATTATGGGGATACAGTATGTGTCTCTCAGGGGAAAATGAGGCAGGAGATTAGACCATAGCAAAGCTGGCTGGGGAAGTAGGCATGACCTGTTAATTATAAAATCCCAGGACACATGCACTCAAAGCCCTCCACATGAATTTCTCCTGAAAAGTTGGGTGTTTTTCCATAGAATGGCCTAGACCTGATGTCAGCCTGAAGAGTGCATTATACAAAAATGAAAGACAACATTGAACAGTCTGCTACTGTGTTTTTAAACAGTAGATCACTCTCTTGCTGTAGGCTGTACTATTTTTTATTACTTTTCATTGGCCCAAACTTGCTCTGCAGAGACTGTTTCTTTTCCTACCTTTAATAAATATAAAACCTTGGGCCAGGGATTTAGCTCAGTGATTCTGCCGCCTGGCTCGCAAGCACAAGGACCCAAGTTCTATCCCCAGTACCAAAAATAAAATTAAACCTTGCTACTGTCTGCACTTGTCTTGATCAGTTCTTTGTTCAGGAAAGAAAGGACCTAAAAACCACCTCTAAAAGGAAATTCCAAAACTCCAAAACCCAGTAACAGTATTCCAGATATATGTGTTTTACCTTTTGAAATCAACCCACAGTTTTTCTATATTGTATTCTGCTTTTGTCTTTTCTTTCTTTTTTAATTTTTGTCTCCTTTTTAACTTCTCTTTGTATTCCTATTTGGAAATTTTTGTCAACCTATCTTCAAGTTCATTCCTTCCTCACTTTGATCAGTTTATTGATTGGCCCCTCAAGGGCATTCTTCATTTCTGTTATAATATTTTTGATTTTTAAAACTGCTTTTTGATTCTTTATTTTTGCTTACATTGATCATGTGTTCTTGCATGTTATCTATTTCATCTATTAAAGCTGCTAATAAATTAAACATTGCTATTTTAAGTTGCCTATCTGATAAACCAACATCTACCTAATAACTTAGTCTGTTTCTGGCATATGCTTTATGTCTTCAATCTGTTTTTTTTTTCTTACCTTTTAAAATGCCTTCCAATTTTTTTGTTGAAAGCTGGATATAATGTATTTGGTAATAGGAACTGAGGAAAACACACCTTTACTGAGAGGATTTATGTTAAATTGGTTTGGAGTTGTAATGGGTTTAGGATTTACATTAGCTATATGTGCCAGAGACTTCAAATTTCTCTAGTGTCCTTGTTATTGCCTCCCAAGTTTGGATATCCCCAAGTGTTTCTCTGAGAGTCTGAGTCTTGCAACTCTTTTAACTGTTATCCACATTATACTAATTGGAGAAGTCTAGGCACTCTCTATTCTATTCAGGCTCTTCCATTTCAGGCTCTGGGGAGGGTTTTTCTACTGCAGAGTAGTTCTTTTTTATGATTAAGCCTTAGAGTGTATTTCACAAATTCACAAGAGTACAATTTCCTTCTCACTGTCAGCCCTGAGGGAATCTTTCTAGGACCTTCACTGCAGGAATCTGGTGGAGTTTCTGGATGTAAAGTCCACAAAACTGTGGTGACACTCCCCTGCTCAAGACTGAAAGTCTTCAGGGATTTCTCATTCTCATACTATTTCACATTCAACTCTCCATCAACTTGTAAAAATTATCATTTAAGTGTTTTACCTAGATGGTAAAAGAAATGGTCTTTAGCAGTTTCTGTTCTATGTGAAGAGAGTTACCTTGTGACTCTCTGGACTTTTCTCCAGAATTTGAGGTGGTCATTTTTCTTACTTCAGTTCTCTGATAGATCTAAGAAAAGTTGTTAATTCTGTTTACTTAGATCTTTTTCTGGATGTGAACACAGGGACAATTATCCAATATCTTGACATGTCAGAGCTGACAGTGGAAGTCTGGCTGTGGATTTTAGCAGGGCAACAAAAGACCAGTGAACACAGCTGTTGCCTTTATCTTTTCAGCTGAATGTCAAATCTTGGAATAAAGTAGCCTAATACAGTAAATTTATGTAGCTTCCTAAACTTGACGTCTCAGCCCAAGAATTCTTAACTGGTAGTAGAAATTAGAATTTAGAACCCCTGAGTCAAAATAACTGGTAATGAGGTCCGAGCAACTCTGACTTAATCAAGAGGAAAAAAAAGTCATCTCTGTTGACCACCACCACTAGGAGGCAATGCATAAAACTACAGTAATCTAGAATTTACATTAGTTGTCAAACCATTGCTAAGTACTTGCTTAGACTAGAAAGATCAATTTCTAAGCCTTGAAAATAATTTGCAAAAACAGGTTGTATAGTAGAATAGAGAGTGCCTAGACTTCACAGCCTGGCTGTGCAAAGTTTATATAGAGACTTACACAGTTATTTATGTGATTTCAATAAAGAATATTTAATATCAAGAGAAGCTCAGCTGATCCCAGCACCTGGAAGGAAGCTCCCTGCCTCCATCCCAGCCTCCTAGGGCAGAGAAGCTCAGCCGGTCCCAGCACCCGGAAGGAAGCTCCCCCACAGCCATCCCAAGCTCCTAGGGCAGAGAAGGTGAGCCGTGTGGGCACCAGAAGCACACCCTCCTGTGGAAATGAGAAGACACATAAACAAGTCTCAAAAACAGACTTCTGGATTACCTACAGCAACCCCTAAGGGAAACGAGATGGAACAATCTGATACTCAACCACCTGGACTCTCTGAACTGGCAACAAA
>NW_004625003.1:71171-82609 GCF_000247695.1 Heterocephalus glaber
GGACAAGTTGGAAAGTGAAACAGACCTTAGTCTGGCCAGATGGCACTCCCAAAGCAAAGTAGCTTAGAGAGGCATAGTCCAGAGTCTGAGGCTCTTTTTATAGGAGCTTGCAGGGGAGTTAACAGGCAAAATTTACAAAGGTTTAGTGGTCTTACATTTGTATGTTAATTAGCCTGACATGTACTGATAGTCAGCAGATGCTTTGTAGATTGTTCTATAGATAGTGGTGTCCGGAACAAAGAGTTGGATAATTATGGCTGATAAGGATCTTATCTAGTGTCCTGGAACTAAGAAGCATCTTTATCTATTTACTCACATTCAATCACAGTTGGGGCTAGGGGAGTTTTATGATTACAGAGTTATGCAGTCCTACAGCATGGGAAAAGGTACAAAAATAGTAAAGCACACACTATATTTGGGAAATGGACAGTCTGGTGTGGCTTGGGTGCAGGCAAAATGAAACAAAGCCTGTAGTAAGGTGAGGTACCTGAGAGTAAATACCACCTTAAAATTATTATCTCATTCTAGTCTCAGCCTTGACTTAGAAGACTATGTTGGAAGATGGAAATGGAAAGGCAGAACCTTATGGGAGGGCACAAGGCCTTGAAAACCTTGACAGGTAATCTGATGTTACTTTGTAGATGAGATACCAATGAAGATTTCTCTTTGAAATTGAAAGCAGGGTCAAGGATCAGTGGGTGATAACAGTCCATGTGCTGTAAGATACCTTTCTTTCATTGTGAGTAGAAAGATGACAAATCCTCTCTAATTTTACCCACAGGCAGCAACATTTTAGGTCAGAAGACATCTGAACTGGACCTGATGTATTTATTACATCTATTCCATTTATCCAAGAAGGGGGAAAATAACAAAAGGCCTCTGTGGGTGATATTTTTATTTTAGCTATATCTTAGGAAGAATTGAGTGACCCTTTCCCTACAAAACCTACACAAGGTGTAATGAGAACAGAGACAATCATCTCTTTACTTGCACACGTTTGCACACACAGGTACACACACACATGTACAAGCACTACTCATACTGCTTTTTAACTGAGTGAATAATTCCACAGGCATAAACTGGTAAGTTATCTGCTTGAAAGTACATATGAGACTTAGAAGTATCTGGCCAGGTCACAATTTGATGTTTCCCAAATATAGATGCTGTATTTATACACAATAGAAATTTCAGGCTGAAGGTATGATGATAAGACAGACAGATAAACTTTAAAAGCATCTAAATTGTAAGCACATAGCACAAAGACATATATTGCTTTTTTTATATGCAATACTCTGGTAGGCTCTGTATCCTTCATTTTAACTTTATATATGGTATATAGGATCAGAGGTAGACTTTACATATATTAATCTGGAGATGATCATTAGAACTACAGACAATGACACCATTGTTCTGACATCAATTCTTTGACACCAACTACCCTGAGTTAGCATCAGACTCTACAGATTTAGGACATCATCACCAAAATTACTGCCCTCAGATTCTAACCATAATTCTTAGGAGGTCACCCATACTTCTGATTGACCAGTTATAAATATAAGGGTTCCCACATCATCAGGCTTCATAATTCACTAGAACAAGTCTAAGAACTCACTAAAGCCACTATATTTAGTTTATACTTTTATTATAAAGGTATATGTAGAACATAGTGTGAAAGTGTCCTAGCCCCAGTTTCCATGCTTTCTACCTTTGGAGTCAAGGCGTATCACTTTCCCTGGACAATAGTGTGTGTACCAATCAGAAAGCTCCACTTAGCTTTGAGGTTCAGAGTTTTTATGGGAAACTTCACTACTTAGGCATGATTTATTAAGTCATTGGCCATGTGACTGAACTCAATATTCAGTCCCAAATCCTCCCTGGAGGTTGGGCTGGCCCAAAGTTCCAACCCTCTAATCACATGATCTTTTCTTCTGGTAACCAGTTCACATCCCAGTTACCTAGGAGCCTACATTAAGTCATTTCATTAGCATGACAAAGACACTCCTATCACTCAAGGAAATTTCAAGGTTTTGGGAAGTTCTGTGTCAGGAACCAGGGAGAAAGATCAGATCTTTACTATGCCACACCATGCTTGAGATCTTCTCTTTTGTCAAACTCTGTAAGACACAGACAAGAGACAACAGAGATTGAGTGGAAAACCCAGAAAGTGAACACTGGTCCCAATACTTATGATATCAGAATTCTGAAGTAGAAGGTACAGAACAATAAAATGTTTGAGGAGATGAAAATGTTAATTACCCTGATTTGATAATACATATATATATATATAACATATATATGTCATTGTACTTCATAAATATGCAAAACTATCATGTATGAAAAAAACAAAATAAAATAGCAAAGGAGGCAGGGATCTTTGTTTCCAGTTCCTGTAACAGAGCTCCTAAAACCCTTATTTTCTTAATGATAGGCATAATAGGAGCATCTTTTTTTATAATACTTGGTCTTAGTTCCTTGTTTTCCAACACAAGAACTTCTAAGAACTTTTGGACCCTTGGAATCTCTTCAGTGAAAAGATTTGCATGCTAATATAATGCCTGACCACTTGTTCCCTAGGTAGCTTTAGGATCGGTCTGGTCACCAAAAAGACCAAGGCATGATTAGGGGGTTGGAGTTTTCAGTGCCACCCTCTGTCCTTCAGGGACAGGAAGGGGGTAACAGATTGAGTTAATTACCAATGGCCAATGATTTACTCATTCATACTTATGTAATGAAATTTCTTTAAAAACTCTAAGGGGTAGAGTTGGAAAGATTCTGGGTTAATGAATGTACTCATTTGCTAGGAAGGTGGAACATCCCAATTCCACACAGACAGCAGGTCCTACATTTGGGATCATTCCAGATGTTGCCCTATGTAGCCTCCTCTGCTTTCACTTATACCATTTATCTTTTATAATAATCAGTAATAGTATGTAAAGTTTTTTGTTTGTTTTTTTTTTTGTACCGGGGATTGAACTCAGGACCTTGCGCTTGGGAGTTAGGCGGCAGAACCACTGAGCTAAATCCCCAGCCCTCAATAGTATGTAAAGTGTTTAGCTGACTTATGTGAGCCTTTGGAACAATTGAAGCTTAGGAGGGTTCTGGGAAGTATTGATTAGTAGCCAAGTCAGAAGTGTGAGTAACCTGAAGATTCACTACTTCTGATTGTGATTTAAAGTGGGAGATCCAACTGTGAGACAGAGCTAACTTGTTGGCTCTGCCCTAACTCTGGGTAGTGTTGTTATCTGATTTTGGGGTGCTGGAGATGTTTTCCAGGTTCCTTCTGTCCTGAACAAAGAATTGGTCAAGACAAGACGAACAGTAGCAAAGTTTTATTAAAGGTAGGAAAAGAAACAGGATTTGCAGAGCAAGTTTGGGTCAAGTAAAAGTAGGAAAAGAAGTACATCCTACAGTGTGAGGGTGGGGCACTCATTGGGTGAACACAGTGGCAAATATTCAATGTGGACTGTACTTTTTGTATCACCTACCTTCTCCTCCTTGTATCACCCAGGCTGATGTCAGTTCTAGGGTTTTCTTTTACTTATTATTTAGGGGATGCCTGGGAGGGCTCAGAAAGAGCTCAAAAATCAAGAAGCTGCTACCTAGGATGAGAGCAAAGGAACAAATCTTAGGAAATGGGAAGAGAGCAAAACATAAGAAAGAGAGCAAAGGGTACATAGAGGGGAATCTGTAAGGTTATCCATGAAGCATGTTCTATAGGTGGTCACAGAAAGACCTTCCTCTCTGGCACAAAACAGCAAGAACATGGAATTTTACATGATTCAGCAACTCTGTGTTCCTAAATGGGAGGAAGCTGATGCAAGGGACTGACATCGAAGAATCTTCTTGGGGGTTGAGAAGGTTGAAATATTGCAATGAAAAATCCTATGAGAAAATCCCAAAGTATCTAAGGTTCCCTCCCCTTGAGTCTATGTCTCTTCTTCCTTTTTCTAGATCTGCACAAGTTGAGGTTAACTACTATCTGCATCCTCAGCCAGCAGGAATCCTAGAGCCAGATGTGCTTCCCTCTCATCCCATCTCTCCCTCAGTTTTGAGCCAGTCTCAGCCACCTCTAATGCATGTACACTCTCATTAAGGAAGATAGACAGAAGACAGTGCCTACATGATGGGAGAGAGTGGTTCCCATCTCCATCCCTGCCTTTCCAGATCCAGAGTCATAGGTGCTTACAAATTGCCACTTCACCATTTCCCCTCTCTGGGGTTCTGATGCCAACTCTGTCTATATGCTCTCTTCAGCACACAGAACCCCCGTCACACAGAAGTGAGTAGAAAGCTTAGCGGTAAAGGGTGAGGCTGTCTAGATGGCAAGATGAAGTGTGAGTACCCGGGGCATTTCAAACGCCAGCATCTAATCTCAGCTGCCAACTCCTAGGGATGGCATTTACACCTACCTCCTTCAATAGCAACCACTGATTCTCTGCACAAATATTTCCCTCGGATAGCTGCCCAGTTCTCAAGCTCCTGGTCAAAAGACAGACCTGGCTAAGACATTTGCAATAGGCTGAGATTTTTTTCTCTACCAGCAAATGCTGAAATTCTGGTCACTTGAGAATCAAGCTAATGCAGCATGTAGAGATGCCTACCCATCTGAACATCCTGCAACTCTACCCACCTGTCTCAATTGTCAAGTATATATGTCTGTCCTGTCCCTTCTCCATGCAGGTAAACACACCTTTCTGCAGCCCAAGCGAGTGCCTAGTCACATCACCCACCATCAGTCGCAGTTTTATATGATGGTGCAGTGAGCTAGGCTACAGCAGCCCTGCAGCTTGGACTGCAGAATTTTCACATGCATGCGCATGCGCGTGCACACGCACACATAGACACATGATCTGTGGTGAAAAATATTGATAAGCAAAACGTTCAAAATAAATTTCCTCCACCAGGATGATCATTGTTAACATTAGTGATTTGTAAAGGGAAGCTAAACTTCCACTTTGCTCTACTTCCTTTAACCTTCATGTATTAGACTCAGGTGGAAAAAGCCACATTGCACCATCAGGAAAATGATACAATATTTGGAGAAAGTCAACAGATTACTGGGTATTTCAGGGAGTGCTGGGGATCACTTTCTACTGTTTTATTTTCTAACTGGTTAGGGGCTGATTTTAACTTGTAGATATTTTGTTCAATAGATATGTGAATGATTTGTCCAGTGGTATATATAACAGTAAATGTTACAATTTATTTGCCTTGTAAGATATTTCAGTTTTACATTTAACTCAGCAAGATTATTCTAACATTTAATTGCCTAAGTATGAAATTTGATATTTTTATATCTCCATATTTTGTACGTTGTATAGATACCTATCTCCATTTTCTTGATCTTAGTTCATTGTGTTGATAAAAATAATGTTCACTTTTAATTTACATGAGACATAATTATATATTTTTGAAAGCTTACAGCATCCTCAGACAAAAAAAGATATTACATTTTTCCCCAGGTTTAAAAAGAATAAAATATCTGTATTTCACACAAGTTTAGAGTACCTCTTCAACTTTATCCCTGAATTCAGAAATTCTCCTGAGTGTATGGTATGGGTTTTTATTGTGATAAAATATATATAGTGTAAACTTACCATTTCAAACATTTTGTATAATTCAGTGACATTAAACATATTATTAATGTTGTACACCCATTATCCCTGCCTAGTTCCAGAACTTTGTCATCTAAAAAGGATATGTTATGATTGTTCGAATGTAATAATCATGTGAAAAAGTTGCCATTGTATTACCATCAACACACTAATAGAAAGTTAACTTAATGTTTTTCTTTAAAACATTTCATTTAAAAAGCTGTTTTTTGAAATCTCATCCATTTACAAATTTTCTAAATGATTTATCATTTAGGAATTATTTTTAACAACACTTATGTTTCATTTATATAACTGTATCCTTTCCAGCATCCCCACCCAGAACTTGAGGCACTAGATGTATGCTTATTAATTTGTATATTTCCTCAACGTACGTCTCTGAACATATGGTACATAAATTTTATTCCAAACTGAAAAATATATGAAATTACTTAGAAAGACATACTGAAGTTGTGTAGAAATTGCAGTTATATATATATTTTAAAAATAGGATCTAATTTTTCATAGATGATGCCACATTCTTCTCTGGGTCACTGAATGTAACACTGTCCATGTCATTTCATGTCAATACATCAATCTATACATAATTATATCAATGGCTGCATGGTATTTCCATAACTAGGATAAAATCCTATCCCTGAGTCCATTTAATGGGAGTCTTTAACCCTCTAGGTGGCACTGATGTAACACCTGTACTTTGAATTGTAAAATATGCAGAATTGGCTTAGTTCCCTTGAATTGACTTCATTCCAACTTTCCAACTGAATCACTCACTAAACTCCTCCCACCTATTTCAAGCATACTGTGTACATTTATGCTACTTGAAAATACTAATTACATGCTTTTCTTCATACCACCATGGCCCACTTCCAAGAATGACTTGTCTCATCCTATCCTTCAGTGACCAATTTAAGTGGATCCCTCTTCTCTGAACCATTCCTGCAGCATCACAGCCCACAGTAATCTCTCCCTTCTTAAGATGTAAGAATGGGATCTTCTAATGAGCACATATGTTCATCACACCAGTAATTACTTGTGGTTTTAACTGTGTGTAATTTATCTACACCTCATTTTTAAAGTGAAGGGTCATTTATGCCTATTTTAGCATAGAACTTTATTGAAAACACAAACTCCAGTAGAGAACCACACGTTTAAACAGTGAATAGCAGGGCTGCTTACTCAGATGACTCAGGTCATTGGAAGCTCAACACTAAAAAATTTCACAATTTTCACAGCAAGACAAGTATCAACAAATACACTTTCAGTTCTAATATTCATCTGGCATCCACAAAACAATCCAGCTTAAAACAGAGTTCAACAAGTTAACAGCAGCATTAAAAATATAAGTTACAACATAAAACCAGACTGTGAACACTAAAGTACTACTCAGGGTTCTTTGGGAACATAAGGCTGATCAGCAGCAGGAGATTAACCACATTAACTCTGTCGTCCCACCTCAGGATCATTCTGATTGTCTATTTGGACTTGTAGTTGCTTAGCCAACTCCTCAAATTCATGGAATGCAGAAATAAGTGGCTCAAGACTGAAATCTTCATCAATGAAGGCCAATGCCCCACTTCTTATAATATTACTGATATTCTGAAACATTTTAATAACAATCTGAATGTTATCATTCGTCTCTTCTATGTTAAAAAGACCCACGAATACTGATAGAGCTTCGGCACTGAATAGTTTTTTTGCCACCTTAAGATTTTCAGACAAATTCAATAGCATTTTCAGAACATGAAACTTTGTTCTTGCATTGCCTGTGGTTAATAAGGAAAGAAACCCGGACATATAATTGGCAATCAGTGTATGATAGTCAGTAGTCATAGTGAGGTGCCTCAGCATCATTATTCCAGTCACTTGCTCAAGGGAATCCACACCATGAGCAAGGGTTTCCTCACACACTTGGCATATGAATGTCTCAATCATATTTAGATTTGGATATGGTGGAGCCAAGTGAACCATGTTTTCCAAGAAACTTGTCCTAACTCGGGAGGACGGATAATTCAGCAATGTTTCAATGAGAGAGACAATGCCTGAATCCCGAATGAAATCCCGGGTAAATTGAGAAGCACTTCTCATACCCATTGCAATTTTAGAGATTTCTTGAATAAAAGGATCCTGAATTCTGTCCATTAATAGAAGGAGTTCTTCGAACTCTCCAGCCCCAATTTTAAGCTCACACTGTATGCAGCTGCAGAACCAATCCTCAGGCTCTACACCTTCCTTGATCTTAAGATGTTCACGAATTTCTTGGACTGACCGATAGGAAGGATCATACCGAAATGGGAACACAGTTTCAAGCGGATCAGGTTCAAACAAAAATTCTTCCTCTTCCCCTTCCAGGTTCTTGGGATTTGCCTCAATCGCTTCATTAGACCCTTCGGGAATTCTAAAAGAGGTTATGGGTGGGAAGCCAATCGCACGAGAAGGACGCTTGAATTGAAATGTGACCTCATCCCAGGTTTGGGGTCTGGTTGATACACTAGGTTCTTCCTCCACTGCATCTCTAAACCTGCAGTTGGCCCTGTACACAGGACTAGGATTTAGGTCAAAGCAGGCCTCATCTCTATCCCAGAACCAGGATCCAAATATGGCCTCTTCTTCAGACTCAGGTCTCGCCTCTTCTCTGGCCAAAGCCCCCAAATTGGACTTTTCTTCAGTCCAGAACAAGGATCCTCCAATGGCCCCCTCCTCAGCCCCTGACTCAGAGTCACAAATTGCAGCAGCTCCAGCTTCCAAACTGGCCTCTTTTTCTGCCCAGAACCAGGACTCAATAATGACTTCCTCCTCATACCTGGCCTCTTGTTCGGCTCTATCATTGTGTTTAATACCTTTCTGGGCCCTGGATTTAGAGGTGTCATTAGACTCTTCCTTGTCTCTGGGCCTGAATCTACTATTGGTCTCTTCTCCAGGCAAAAACCAGGACTCCTTATAGAACTCATCTTCAGACTCAGATTCAAAACAGTCCTCTCTCTTTGTTCTGAGCTTGGACCTGATATTTGTCTCTTCTCTCACTCTGGACCTTAACAAGTTATTGGTATTTTCCCCAGCCCCAAAGCACAGTGGATTGCCAGCCTCATCCTCAGACCCAGACCAAGAATCAAAATAGGTCTCCTGCTTGGATCTGGGCTTGGACTTGGGGTTAGTCTGATGTTTAGCCCTATGCCTGGACCTGGTATTAGCCTCTTCCCTGGGCAATGATCTGATACTAGTTTCTTCTCCAGCCCACAAAGAAGACACAGCACAGGTCTCATCTGCTGACCAAAGTCCAGATTCATTAGAAGCTTCCTCTCTGGCTCTGGGCCTGGGATAGTACCAAGAACCCCCAGCAGTCTCTTCCCTTTGTCCAAACCGGGGCTGGAGTCCTGTCTGGCCCTGAGTGCCAGAAAAGGATTGAGTGTCCACTTTGACCACTTCTGCATCCAAAGAGCCTTTAGACTTAGTAACTGACCCAGAATCAGTACTGACCAGTGGCCAGATGACAGCATTAGTCTGGGATGCTCCATCTGACTGTGACATTGCATGGGCCCCAAACTCAGTCTGGGACCATGCCAGAGCATCATCCTTAGGGCTTGCCCCAGGGGTTGCCTTGGCCTCAGACTTAGGACGTGCACCACCTACTGCCTTCCCACCAGTTTTGGGCCTTGCCCTAGCCACTTTTGGAGGGTCAGTTTTGGGTCTTGCTCTAGCCATTGCTGAGGCCTCTGATTTGGGCCTTGACCCAGCCATTGCTGGTGACTCAGTTTTGGGCCTTGCCCCAGGCACAGACTTGGACTCAGTTTTCGGCTTTGCTCCAGGAGTTACCTGGGTCTGGGGTCTAACTTTGGGTCTGACAACCAAAGGGACTTCTTTCTCTCGCTCAGGCCCTCCCATGCCCATTTCCCCAGCCTTCTTTTCAGGCTTTGCCTGGGCACCAGGCTCAACTTCTGCCCCAGTCATAGTAAAAGTTAACAGAAAAGGCTCAATTAAATTCCCCTATGACAATCTCAGTCACTACAACAGATCTATCACAGATCTGTATCTTGACACTGATATGATGATGCAGGATATAAAGTGAAGCAGACTTAAAATCAATCACAAGTCCAGCAGTTACTCAGGCTCCTACCCAAGCAAAATCTCAGTCAATAATACAGATAAAGTGCAGATGAGGCGCAACCAGGTTGGGGATTGCTGGATGGTTTCTGGCTCGGTGCAGACACGTTGAGGGTGATGGCCAGCAGCAACTCCAGCACCACCAGAGCTGTCACTGGAGGTGGATCTAGGGAAAGAGAACAAAATGGGGAACTGAGTCCCTCATCCAATTGTGCTGCCTCACGCAGAGACCTACACAGACAGACTGGTGGTGAATGCCTGGTGGAAAAATTAAACTGAGAAAGTCTCTCTGTCCCTCTTGCCTGCTACAAAACAGGTATGGAGATGGTCAGGGAGTGTGTTGACAATGGAGAGGCAGAGAAGCCCCGCGACGGGACCCTAATCACCCCTGGACCCCACCACAAGTGGCTGGTCTCCACTACTCCACCCAAAAGTGAACCCTCACCCATACAAACCTGCACGGGTATGGTGCAATTTCCACCTCTTTTCTTTGTTCAAGTGGTGTTAAGCCCCACAGCCAACTGCAGGGGTCCTACAGACAAACATACAGGAGAGAATGGAGTCTGAGTGCTTAGGAGATAACCATGTACCCTGGCCCAAGGAAAATCTCTCTCTTTCTTAGTTTAAGGGTCTAATCTCTCTAAAGGGTCCTATCTCTTGCTGTCAGGTCTTCTCCCAGTCACAGTCCAACCTACACCTACCTCAACATTCCTATATCTAGCAGGAAAAGGACAAGGAATGCTGTGGCAATGTGAAAATGCAGCAGAAAGTAAAAGTGTATGTGGTCCTACGCCCACTTGGATCAAAGCCACCCACAGCTCTTTGTCAGTAGCTGTCCCCTGCATTGGCCCCCTTCTCACCAGCCTCCAGAGATTTGAGCCCGTCTCCTCCTCTTTTGTTTTGCTGAAGAACTGATCAGCCTTAAAGCAGGCCTATGGGCAAACAGATGAAAAGGTTAAGACAAGTCAGGAAACAGTGATAGCAGCTGAGCTTGGTGGGCAGACCAACATCAACGACAGGAATCTCCACGTTATCTCTTTCAGGATTTGGGGACCTGCTGCTTTAATATTCTTGTTTTATCTGGTCCCTGTTGCAGTGTTCCACAGGTAAGAAGCCTTCTCTTAACTTCATCACTCTTCCCTTTACTTCCACCTCCAATTCTGATGATCCACCACTAGGTGTACCACATTCCCTTACCCTGCGCAGCATAAAACAGGGGAGGGGCATAGCATATTCCAGAAAGCATGCTGTGAAGTTCTATTTACCGTTCCCTCATCACCCCCCTCCACAAGCCAATCTTTTCAGGCCCCCAATTTGTGGCACACGAGGTATGTGTGGGGAGGTGAGGAAAATACCTGGGTCGTTGTTAGAAAAGATGAGATTAGGAGGCACCACCGGAAGTCTGATTTGCCCTGGTCCCGGTCACCCCACCCTTATCTGGGTCTCCATTCAGTGACTGGTGCCCACCCCCCAACCCCACACACCTCCAAAGCTCCAGGCCATTTTCCTGCTCCTGCTCCTGCTCTTTCTCAAGCCTCTCCTCTACAGATGCGCACCGTGGCCTGTCTGAATTCACCAGACCTACCGCGCAGACAGGAGTCTCTGACATCAACAGGAGCCTGTGGGAAGGGACAGTACCCTGGACACGGGGGTCCAACAGGCCCCGTTCTGGAATCAGGGCCTGACAGCAAAGGTGACTCACCTTCCGCCCTCCGGGCTGGACAC
>NW_004625003.1:110423-142554 GCF_000247695.1 Heterocephalus glaber
GGGTTCCTGTCACATGGAGAAGTGTTTTCCATCCTTTTACTTTCCGTCTATGAATTTCTTTTTGAGTTAGGTGTGTTTCTTGTATACAGCATATTGTTGGATTTTGCTTCTTAATCCATTCTGTCAGTCTGTTTCTTTTGATTGGTGAATCGAGGGCATTAACATTGATAGTTAGAATTGATAGATATTGACTCATCCTTGTCATGATGTTTTCCTGTTGTTGGCTCTTTTATTTCTTATTTTTCCCCCTTTCCCATTGGTGTCTTACCTTGCCTGGTGGCTTCCCTCTGTTGGGCCTTATGGAGTTGTGACCTTCATTGTCTTTTTCTAGGATATTGCTTAGAAATGTTTGGAGTGCTGGTTTGGTGTTTATGAAATTTCTCAGGTGTTCTTTGTTGTGGAAGTATTTAATTTCCCAATCGATTTTGAAAGATAATTTTGCTGGATACAACAGTCTAGGTTAGAAGTTATTTTCTTTTAGGGCTTGAAATACTTCACTCCAGGCTCTCCTTGATTTGAGGTTTTGTGTTAAGAAGTCTGCCATGATTCTGGTGGGCTTTCCTTTGTAGGTGATTTGTTTCTTTTCTCTAACTGCCTATAGGATTTTGTTCTTCTGTTAGGTTTCTGGGATCTGGACTACTATATGTCTAGGTGTAGATTTTTTTTTGACCGTGGCTAGTTGGAGTTCTCTATGCCTCACTTATCTGTACATCCAATTCTCCACCTCTGTCTGGGAAGTTTTCTAATATCATTTCTGTGAACAGTTTTTTTTATGTCAATTGTATTTTCTCCTGTTTTTTCCTGGACTACTATCAGTCTTATGTTATTCTTCTTTGCATCATCTAGAGTCTGCTGGATTGATTTCTTGAGGTCTCTTACTGTTTTTAGGAAATCTCTGTTTTCATAGTCCTTAACCACAATGCTCTCTTCTGTATCTGATATTTTATCTTCGGATTCCCTTTATCTGCTCTGCATGCTTTCAAAGGAGTTTTTAGTCTCCTGAATATCCCTTTAAATCTGTTTCATGGATTCCATTTCTTTCTATTGTTGGATGATCATGGTTTCCATTTCTTTCTTATGCTGGGCATTCATGGCTTCCAGCATGTTTCTGATCTCATCTATTTTTTTATCTGTTTTTGTTCTAGAGCCTCTAATCATGTTTTTCACTCTGCTCACCATCTCTGTGGTTATCTGGGAGATTATTTCTCCTTTGAATTTTTCTAGAGCCTCATTCATGTGTTTTGTTACTTCCTGTGCTATCAGTTCAGGGTGTCCAGGTGGTAGATTATCAGACTTTTCCACCTCATTTCCCCCAGGATTTGCTTTTTGTGGGGTGGGAGCCTGAGTTTGTAGCTTGCTTAAATGTCTTCTCATTTTTGTTTTTGGAAGTGTCCTTGGTTTATTTCCTGGGTTGATATTTCAAAATTGCTTATTGTAGGTATCTTTGTTGCTTGTGTTTAGTACCCTTACGGAATGACTGCTTTTCAGAGGTGTCTTCCAGATATAGCTGGTCTTTAGGTTTTTCGTCTCTAATGACTCTAAGGCTATCTCATTTTCATTATACCAGGAAGGCAATCACAACATCTTAGCCCAAATGATACAATCAACTACACTATAGTATCAAGCACACCCTAAAATTTGACAATTTGTGGTAGTTATTAATCTATCACATTTAACTGTGTGAATTAAATCAAAATCGAGGACCAACCCAACATATGTTTATCGTGAATAAACTCTTCAATATAGCAACTTTACCCTTTGGGATGGGGAGTTAGAAGGAGTTGGGGATGGAGGGTCAGATAGATAGAAGGATCAGGAAAGATTAGTGGTGAGGCCAGAAGACACAGGAAGATCACACAAACTCTAAGAAACTGTTGAAGGAAAATGGAAAAGACAGAATGAAAAAACAAAGATGTGAACAGAACCACCTAACAGCAATAGGGAGGCTAGATACTGTATTTACTTTCCTTTAAAACTAATGATAATCAAGAGAAGAAAAAAGAGAAGAAAAGAAAAATAAAGGAGAAATCCGAATTCGGTCCAGAAAGGAACAAAAAGGGAGATGAATAGCAATGTGGGATGGCAAGAAAACAAATGAGAGAGAGAGAGAGGTCCCATGACATAAGTGAACAACAGAGAGAGGGTGTGTGGAGCCCAGAACAGAGCAGGGGCTTCACGCTGCCTGGATCCTCTGCTTGCGCTGGATGGTCTCACCATTACACTTTTAGTTTTTCACATCAGAGAAATTATTTGGTATTTACACATGTGTATTTTGTTTATTTCACTTAAGAGTATGGTCTCAATGTAAATCCATTTAGCTATAAATGTCTCTAGTTTCTCTTTCTTCATGGCTGAGCAATATTCCATTTTACTAAAAAAAACACTTCTTTATCCTGTTTCCAGTTGATGGGCAAATGGGCTGTTTCCAAGTTTTAGCTATTCCAAACTGTGCCAATACAAATGGGTCTGCATATATCACTGTGGTATGATTCTTTTAATTCTTTTGGGAAGACACCCAGCAGAGGAATAGCTGGAGCAAATGGGACCTTTAATCCTAGTTCTTTGAGGTATCTCCATATTGATTTCCACAGTGGGTGCACCAGTCTGCACTCCCACCAACAATGTAGAAGGGTTCCTTTTTCCCCACAACCCCTCCAGCATTTGTTATTGGTTGATTTCATGATAGCAACCATTCTGGAGTGAGGTGGAATCTCAGTGTTGTTTTCATCTGCATTTCTCAAATGACCAGTGATGTTGAATATTTTTCATATGTTTATTTGCTGCTTTTACTTCTTTGAAAAATGTCTGTTCATTTCAGATGCCCATTTTTGAATTGGGTCTTTAAATTTGGGGGGTCTGATTTTTTTAAGTTCTTTATGTATTCTAGATAGTAGTCCTTTGTCTGAGATACAGCTGATACAAATATTTTCCCACATTGTAAGTTGTCTCTTAGCTCTGTTGGTTGTTTCTCCTGCAGTGCAGAAGCTTTTAATAAGATGAGATCACAATTGTTGATTCTTTGTGCTAGGTCCCATGCTACTGAGGTTTTGTTCATAAAGTCTTTTCCTATGCCAATGTCTTTGAGAGTTCTGCCTAACTTATCTTCCAGCAATTTTTGTGTATCTGTTTTAATATTTAGATCTTTAATCCACTTTGATTTTAGTAGTGCATGGTGAACACTAGGGGTCCAGTTTTAATCTTTGGCAGGTTGAAATTCAGTTTTTCCCACACCATTTATTGAAGAGGCTATCTTTCCTCCAGTGGGGATGGTTGGCTCCTTTGTCAAAGATGAGGTAGCTGAGTGTGTCTGGAGTTATTTCTACATCTTCTAATCTATTCCACTGATCCTTGAGTCTGTTTCTTTGCTAGTACCATACTGTTTCTTTGTTTTGCTTTGTTTTTGGTACTGGGATTGAACTCTGGTCCTTGCGGTTGTGAGGCAGGCGGCACAACCATTGAGCTAAATCTCCAGCCCTACCATGCTATTTTTATCATAGTGGCTTTGCAGTGTAGTTTCAAGTCGGGGATCGTGATACCCCCTGTCATGTCTCTGTCACCTAGAATTGCTTTTGCTATTCTGTTTCTCTTCTGGTTCCAAATGAATTTTTGGACTGTTTTCTCTAATTCTGTGAAATATACTGTTGGGATTTCAATCAGGATTGCATTGAATGCATATAGCAGTTTTGGAAGTATGACTATTTTCATTATATTGGTTCTTTTTACCCAGAAACGGGATATCTTTCCATTTTATTATATCTTCTTCGATCTCTTTTTTCAGAGTGCTGTAGTTTTCAATGTAGAGGTCCTTTGCTTCCTTCTTCCTTTCCTGTCTTTACTCCTTTTATTTCTTTCTCTTGTCTAATTGCCATGGCTAATGTTTCCAGAACTATATTGAATAAGAGTGGTGATAGTAGACATTCTTGTCTTGTTCCTGATTTTAGCTTGAAGGTTTTCAGTTTTTGTCCATTTAGTATGATGTTGGCTGTTGGTTTTTTATAGATAGCCTTCATCAGGTTGAGATAAAGACCATCTATTCCAATTTTCTGCAGGGTTTTTATCATAAATGCATGTTCAATTTTGTTGAATGATTTTTCTGCATCTATTGAGATGATCATATGGTTTTTGTCCTTGGCTCTATTAATATAGTGTATTACATTTATTGATTTGCATATGTTGAACCATCCCTGCATCCCTGGGATAAATCAGCCTTGGTCAGGGTGTATGATCTTGATGACCCTCTGTATTCTGTTTGCCATTATCTTATTGAGGATATTTATATCTATGTTCATTAAGGAGATTGGCCTGTAGTTTTCTTTTTTGGTTGGGTCTTTCTCTACTTTTGGAATCAAAGTAACACTTGCTTCCAGGAATAAATTCAGAAGTATTGCTTCCCTTTCAATTTCATTGAAGTGTTTAAAAAGTAGTGGCAATAGTTCTTCTCTAAATGTCTTGTAGAATTCAGCAGTGAAGCCATCTGGACCTGGGCCTTTCTTTGTTGGTAAATTTTTTATTACATTTTCTATTTCACTGATTGTAATTGGAGTGTTTAGAATTTTTATATGTTCTTCGTTCAACTTTGATAATTCATATGTATCTAGGAATCTGTCCATTTCTTCTGTGTTTCCCATTTTATTAGAGTACAAGTTCTCAAAGTAGGTATTGATGATACTCTGGATTTCTGCTGGATCTGTTGTCATTTCAACACTTGCATGGATTTGAGCCTTTTCTTTCCTTTTCTCGATAAGGTTGGCTAAGGGTTCATCAATTTTATTTATTCTTTTGCAAAACCAACTCTTTGATTCATTGATTTCTTGTATCATTCTCAGTCTCCATTGCATTGAAGTTGACTATTTTTTGATTGAGTGTTTTGTTTTGGGAGGTCTAATTTTTTCACATTCTTTGTATAGTCTATATATTAATCCTGTTTCCAAGTTTTTCCCCATTCTTTAGGTTATCTCTTCACTCTAGTGGCTCTTTCATTGCTGTACAGAAACTTTTTTTTGCTATAATTCCATTTATTGATTCAAGATGTTATTTCTGCTGCAATTGAAGTTCTGTTCAGGAAGTCTTTCTTTATGCCTATGATTTCAAGAGTTTCTGTTTATCTTCCAGCAGGTTGTTTGTGGTTTAATATTTTGATCTTTGAATCATTTTGATTTTAGTTTAGTGCATAGTTTTATATATGGGTCTAGCTTCATTCTTCTGCGTGTAGATAGCCAGTTTTTTTTAGCACCTCTTTTTGCTAAAGAAGTTATCTTTCCTCCAGCATATGTTTTTGGCACCTTTGTCAAAGATTAAGTGGCTGAATATGTCTAGAGTTGTGTGTCCTTTATTCTGTTCCATTGGTACATAGGTCCATTTTTGTGTTTGTACCATGCTGTTTTTATCACTGTAACATTGTAGTATAACTTGAAATTGGGATGGTGATGCCTCCCACTTTGCTGTTGTTACTCAGGATTGCTTTTGTTACTCTGGGTCTTTTCTTGTTCCATGAAAATTTTAGGATTGCCTTTTCTAGTTCTGTGAGGAATACTATTTGTATTTTTAGTACCTTTTTCTCATAAATTACTAGAAATTTCACCAGTGAACACAGTTGTGCTATTGCTTTCCCTTTGAAATGCATTGTATTAAGCATTGATGGCATTTCTTTAATAGTTGCAGGCTTATGCAGATTTTTCCTTGTGTTAATTTTTGTTGATTGTGCCTTTCAAAGAATAGTTTCTTTTTACATAAGTTATCAAAATAAGGACAACATTGTTCATAATATTCCTTCCTTTATTATATATTAATGTTATAGGAAAGCAGTGAAAATCTTTTATTTCTGATAATAGTAATTTATATCTTTCTATTAGATTGTCTCTTTAGAGTATTATGAATTGTATTAATCTTTACAAAGAATCAGCTTTTTTGCAATTTCTCTATTGATTTCCTATTCTCAATATCATTGAATTTTGCCATAATTTTTTATTATTTCTTTTCTTCTGCTTACTTTAGATTTAATTTGTTCTTTATCTAGTTTCCTAAGTAAAATCTTGGATTATTGATTCCAGGTCATCCTTCTTTTCTAGTATATTCATTATGTGCTATAAATTTCTTTTAAGGCACTGTGTTGTTGCATGCTACAACTTTAATAAATGTATTTGCATAAAATTTTCAGCTATTTAAATCTTTCTCATGATAAAACTACTTTATAACAGACTATGTCCGACTCTTCCTTCCTTTCCCCTATAACTTTGGTACGATTTGTTTCACTTATCTATAAGGCATAATGACCACATATATCATTGTGAAGTTTATTTTCGACAAATTGTTACATGTTAAATCAGTTAAGAAAAATGAAAAGACAAGATTTAGTTTTCCTTCATTTATTTTTTGTCTAATATTCTTCCTCTGCACACATAGATCTAAGTATCAAGCTATATAATTTTTCTTCTCTTTGAAGGATAAATATTGACCTCTGTAGGGCAGGTCGACTTGGAACAAATTCTCTGTTTCTATTTGTCTGAGAACATTTATTTCTTCTAATCTTTAAAATAATAATTTCACTGGATACAGAATTCTTTGCTGGTGTTTTCTTTCCTTTGACACCAAAAACATTTTATCCACTCTCTTCTTGCTTGCATGATTTTTAAAGATAAATCTCAATGTACTTCTTCTCCTTCCTTCTCTGTAAGTAATGTGTTTTCCCCCCCTGGTTTCTTTCAATATTTTCTGTCTTTGATTTTCTGCAATGTGAATATAATATGCCTAGGTGTACTTTTTTTTTTAATCCTGCTTAATGTTTTCTGTGTTTCCTAGATCTGAAGTTTGGTTGTGTCATTAAGTTGGGAATGTATTCAGCTATTATTATTTCAAACATCTCTTCCTTTCCTTTCTTCTTTTATGGTATTCTTATTACATGTATGTTAAAACTTTTGTAATTTTCCTATAGTTCTTGGACATTTAGTTCCATCTTTCTTCTTGTTTTACCTCTTTGCTGCTTTGGAAGTTTCTATGGACATTTCTTCAAGATTACTTGATCAGTCTATTTCCAATCTTCATTTTTGTTGTAGTGTTTTATTTTTTATTTCTGGAATTAACTTCTGATTCGCTTACAGTTTCCAGTCTCTGTATTTTCATTACCCATCTGTTCTTCCATTCTGCTCAATTTTTCCATTAAGGACATTACTATATTAATCATAATTATTTTAAAATTCCAGTCAGATAATTAAAAACAATTAGCCATATATAAACCCATTCCTTCCCTCTGCTCTCTTTACACTTTTTTCAATCTCTTGATTTCCGTTGTATTTTTGTTGTTGTTGTTGTTGTTGTTGGTACTAAAAAGCTAGTATGATATACTAAGTAAAGGAAAGAGATAAATAGGCCTTTTATTTATTGGTAATTAAGCTGTGTTTGTTGTATGCTGTAGCAAAATTTTCTTTTCATGTCATTTTTTGTTTACAGTGTTATCTTTGGTTTTCCTGGAAACTTCTTAAATGAGTCCTAATATTTTCAGTTTTTTCAATTTTAATATCCTGCTAGGATACAGAAGCTTTATTGATGGATATAAAGATGTAGAGGAAACAGGAACATTTCCTAGTCCTATTATTGTTTCAGTGAGGTTTTACCCCTGGTTTGCAACATCCACAAGTGTTCCTCGGTTGTTATTGTTGCTGTTACCCCATTAGGAGTGACAGGATGGGTAGAGGTAGCTAGAGTTGAATATTTTACTCTAATATGTGAACATACAAGTTTTTTCTTTTTTCCTCCCAGTGTGAGTTGGGAATCATGGATGTGGTTGGAATTGACAAAATGTGTCATTCCTGAGGTGGAATAAGGCTCTGGTATTCTGTTTTTCTTGAGAATCATCAGTTGTTGGCCTTAAAACTGTAACACAACACATAAATGATATTTACAAGGTATGTATTGCATTATATCATTGCAATAATTATTGGAAGTCTAGATATTGAGCCATCCCAGATGTTGGGAGGGGTGAGGGTTGTGGCAAGATTTTCTTTTCAATTTTGGAGAGTTTTCCTGGGACTACAAGACAAGTAACGGGTTGGAAAAAGTCTGACGGTAAGCGTTGGACGCCTTCATAACGTAGTGTTTCAGTGATTTTTTTAAATACAGTTCTTGTAAATTAGATACATGTAGTGGTGTTTCAGAATGTTTGTTTATACACTAGTTCAGACAACTTTCCCTGTTATTTGTTCTTGATAAGTGAAAACTGCAGGGAAATAAAAAATACATATCAAAACATGAAGAAAAAAAAAGATAGTTGTTATGGAGAATAATCTGGATATATTTAAAGATGGTTATATTTTCCTTCCCTCTGCCAGATCCCAAAGGGGATATTTTGGCTCTTTACCATGAGACCCGAGTGGTCATAAGGCCTTCTAAGACTGTGACTCCCTGAATTTCTCATTCTTTTTTCTGTATACACTGAGCCTCAAATGATTCTTCAAATTTAACATTTAACTGTTCCTACCAACTTATGGCTCCATTAGAATCTGTTTTTGTTATTATAATCTGTTCTTTATTGACGTTCTTATATCTAGAGTGGAGGGCTAGTGGAGAGGGAATTTGAGATAATATTTATGGGTTTGGGCAAAGGAATGATGAGAGAGGAAAGTGAAATTGAAGTTTGAGAGAACTTGTGATAAGATTAGAACCACTTAACAGGTTGATAAAAAGGTTAACAACTTATCTTCCTGACAGAAATTCCTGGGGATCCACATCACCTGCAAAATAGTTTATTTATCCTGGCAATCTAACAGGTGTAAAATATTGTTTCATGAATTTGGATTTCACTTATCATGGAGTCCTTTAATTTCCTCTGTTGAGAAATATGTGTTCATCTTTTATTTATCCAGATGCTCATATTTTTATTAATAAATGATAATTATGTATTTGGGAAAAAAGAATCTGTTCTTGGTAAACAAATCTCAACTTCAGCTCTGAATTTAACTATTTCTCCAGATTTTATGGTAGTGGTCTGTCCTGTGATCTTAGTTCTCTGAGGGGTCTGAGAGCAGCTATTTATTTTCAGTTTGTTCTATATTTTCTTATAGTAAGTTTGAGAATTTTAAATTCTATGATCTTTATATATTACAGGTGAAGCTAAAATTTCTGACCTTTTTATCTATGTTATTTGAAGATTGTTGACAGCTATTGATCTAAATGCTCTGAAGGCCCATGAACTATTCCTTTTGAAATGATTGAATTGATAAGTGATTCTGTGTCAACATAAAATATCAAAAGCTGACTAATGTTTTTTACAACTTAGAGTTGTTTAAGAGAGATTGTTTGAACCATGAATTCTACTTCTAGAAGTTTTCCTTAAGGAAATAGCTAAGGATGTGCAAATCAATTTAGCTATTCTTTCATCGATGAGCTGATTTCAGAGAACACCAAAGAGGGAGTACACTGAAAGTGTAAATACAAATAGAAAAGCATAGAAGTGATTCAGGCAGCAGCATACAAAATCGCTTACCTAATCCACAGATTTTTCAAGGTCTGTTCTCAGTATTCTGGAATTCTCCCAGATGGTCACGCCAGGTGACAGTGGATTAAAAGAAACCTTAAATGACCTGATACAAATGTATCAGTGAAAATATACTATTGAGTAACAGATTTATTATAAGGATGTTCATCACAAAACTGATTATAATTAGAAAACAAATATACAACCTAAATATGTGACTATAGAGATTTCCTAATTTACATCAAACTCATGAGATGGAATGGATATGTTAATTAGCTGGATTTAGGCATTTCACATTGTATGAACATATCAAAAATCATGTTGTACACTGTATATATACAACTTTTATTTATCAATTAAAACAATATAACATCTATAAAAAAAGCTTCTGAAATATCTTGTTAGCATGGAGAATTATACAACTCAAATCCTTTCAATATGACATAAAAATTGTAATACTATTATTTGTATTTGTTTTCAATTTTGAGTGCACTTATCAGTCAGCATAGGCTACATTACATTGCAGTAACAAATGATTCCCAAATCTTAGTAACTTAAAATACTGAAAATATATTTATTGTCCACACTACATGTCCAACACATGTCCATTGGGGAATTCGATTATTAGAATTAAAATGGTGGAACAGTCACTATCTGGAACATTGTTGGTTACAATGTATTAAGGCAAAAAAAAAAAAACAGATCATGGCAAATTTCACAGTGGCTTTTAAAATTTTCTTTTCAGAGCTAACAAAAATAAGTGGTTCAACTTCAATGATTGAAGAAAATTACATGGATGTGGTTTTGTTCAAAAGTAAATGTAAACCTCAGTGCCTGAAAATTGGTCAGCAAAAACTCCTGGTGAGCAACATTAATAAATAAAAAAAAGTCTGAGATATTTTCACTGGGTTAACTGCAAACCTATTTCAGTTTTTGTGAAGTATTTACTTACCATTCCATTGGCTTAAGCACTCCGTTGATTTAAACTATGTAAATTCAGAAAATTAACCCAGAGACTATAAGTTTTATAGTAAGTTATGTTTTATAGACTATAAGTTTTATAGTGATATTCCAGTATATGCTGTTTTTACTTATTTATCATATTTTAAAACAGCTTTATTAAAATACAATTTACCGCTGGGGATTTAGCTTAGTGGTTTGTTGTCTGCCTCACAAGCACAAGGTCTCGAGTTCAATCCCTGGTACCAAAAAAATAAAATACAATTTACCAGTTTAACTATTTGTGTATGATTTATGTATGATTCAATGATGTGTAATATATTTACAAAGTTGTACATTTATCACTAAGGTCAATTTTAAAACACTTCCATTAGTCCAAGATACTACATATCCATTAGCTTTCAGGCTACATTGCCCCCACCTCCAAACAAAAGCCAAGAATAATCTACTCTCTGTCTCTATAAATTGACCTATTCTGGACATTTCTTATGAATGGAATTATTCAATATGTAGATGATGTGATTTTTATTTTTTTTTCTAACTTAGTCTTGACATCTCTCTCTGGAAATTGACCATAAATCTTAGCTCTGCCCTGACATAATTCAGGGGTAGGTGATCATGAAGATTTGTACTATGCCTTTTATAGGATACTTCTTTATCCTAGTAGATAGCCTGATGCCTAATTGCCCAAAGTGTGACCAGATGTCAATCTCACAAGAAACAATTAGAGTAGCAGATGTCTTGTGGTTCTTATCTGAGCTATGTATAGCTTATTCTTACCAAGAATAAGTCAGTCTTTTAAAGTCAGTCTTGTCCAGAAGGAGAGTTAGATTTGGATATGGTGGTCAGGTGAGATACAGAGAAGGCAGCCCAACAAAACACAAGAAATAAAATAAGTATTTTATTACTCATATCCACAAGAGAAATGAGGTGCATAAGAGTGCCAGTGGGAAGTCTAGAGGCAAGAGAATGCTCAAACAGAAGCTGTGGAATGACAAAAAGATGGACCTGTGAACTAAAGTCATTATTGGAATCAAGAGGATTATGCAAACAGGTTTCCCAAGGAAATTCTAATTGATGAGTTTAAAGGAAGTACGCATGAGTTTCCAGAAGTCACGCCTCAATTAAAGGATGATCATTGTGGGGTAACTGCAAAGTTTGTTTGAGTTGTAAAGATCACTGGAGCAAGTCAAATAGGCTATATCTGTCAGAGGATAGTAGTTACCAGGAAGTGGTTGTGTAAGGCAAATAACTGGTTTTCCTACATGGAAGATCTAGAAGAGAGCAGAGAAACTGGTGATTGAGGCCTAATTTCTTATATGAGAAAGTTAACCCTATATCTAAAATAGATGCCAGTGCAACAAAATTATAGGAATGTACTACAATGTTCCTTTATGACTTTCTTCCTTCACTTACTATAATGCTTTTAAGGTTCTTCCATGTTGCAGCATTTATTAATATTTCATTTCTGAAAATCACTCTGTTGCCAGGGATTTAGCTCAGTGGTGCCTCTGCCTGCCTTGTAAACACAAGGTCCCATGTTTGATCCCAGGTACAAAAAAAAATTATTAAGTTGTATCAACATAACAGTTTTTATTTATCCACTTAACAGTATGCAGTTACTTGGATTGTTTTTATTCATTGTCTATTATAAATAAAGTTGCTATGAACATGTGTGTACAATATTTTAGGTAGGCATATGTTTTCATTTCTCTTGGATATATGCCTAGAACTGAAATAGTTGGAACATATGGTTACCGTTTTAGGAACTACCCCAAATTCCCAAAACAGCAGCACAATTTTATATTCCCATCAGCAGTGTATAAAAAATATAGTACCTTGGGCCAGGGATTTAGCTCAGTGGTGATGCCACCTGCCTTGCAAGTGCAAGGTCCTGAGTTCTATCCCTGGTACAAAAAAAAAAAAAAGATTGTAGTATCTCTGTGTCTTGCCAACACTTTTTATTATCTGTCTTTTTTATTATAATCATGCTAGTGGTTGTGAAGAAGTATCTAATTGCGGCATTGATTTCCACTCACTTCCTGCCTAATTATGTTGAGCATTTTTTTTTCTTTTACAATTTTACATTTTCTATGAACAAATATCTACCCAGATCTTTAAACCATGTTATGGTTTGGATCAAGAATATCTCCCTAAAGGCTCGTGTGTTCAAAGGTAGGGATTTGGGAAGGTGATAAGATTATATAGCATTAACCTCATCAATAGATGAATATATTGAGTTCATAGCTGAATGTGCTGTTAGAAAGTAGGGTCTGGTTGGAGAAAGTAGGTCATTGGGGGTGTGGCTTTGAAGTGTATCTTTCCTTGCACTGTCTTCCTGCTCATTCTGCTTCCTGGCTTACATAGGTTCAGCAACTTCCCTCCACCATGCTCTTCTGTCATGTTTGTGCTTTAGAAGCAGCCAACCATGAAGCTGAAACCTGTGAAACCGTGAACAAAAATAAACTCTTTTAAGTTGTTTAAGTTTATATTATATATTTTTCCCAGAACAAGAAAGATGACCAATACAGACCATCCCACAGGTAAATTGTTTTTTATTCTTGAGTTGTCAATTTATTATTAACTCGAATTTTTAGATTCAATACCTTATCACACAAATGATAATTTGGAAAAAATATTCTCCCATTCTCAGGGTTGGCTTTTCACTTCCTTGTGTCCTTTGAAATAAACAGGTTTTTAATTTTGATGATGTTCAGTTTGTCTACTATTTCCTTTGTTACTTATGGTCATATATAAGAAATTATTGCATGATCCCAAATATCTTAGTCACTTTCTCATTGCTGGGTCACAATACAATACTTGACATCCACAACTTAAAGGAGGAGAAGTTTATTTTGGCTCACAGATAAAAAAAAATGTTGCAGTCCATGGTTGGCTAGCTTAAACACATATATGTCATTTTGAATGGGCCTGCCATAGAGAAAAGTTGCTCACATAGAGTGTCCAAGAAGCAGAAAAAGAAGGGAAGGGTGAGGGAAGAAGGTACACCTTTCCAAGTCACACTCTCAGTGACCTGCCTCTTTTGACCAGGCCCAATTTTCCAACAGTACACACTGCTTCTGAACTCACCAGTGGATGAATCCACCAATAAATACAGTGGCTCCATGATCCAACCTCCCTCCAAAAACCCCACGTCTGTGCATATGAGAGTTTGGGGAGAATATTATACATCCAAACAACATTCCTTTCCTGGCCTCCAAAGGACTCTTGCAGATCTCTTTATGCAAAATGCATTTAGTCCATCTATAAGAGTCAACAGAGTTGTAACAGTTTCAGTATTGCTGTAAAGTCCAAGTCCAAAGTCTCCTCTGAGACTCCAGGCAAACTCTTTGCTGTGAGCCCTTATAAAAATAAAAAAGAAAGTAAAACTTTCAAAATACAATGGCACAGGATAAACATTCCCATTCCCAAAGTGGAGAAATAGGTGATAACAAGTAACAGGACAAAAGCAGTACAAAAACCCAACAGGGAAACCATTAAATCCTGGACTTCCATCTCCAGCACTTAGGACAAGTTGTGGTGAGATGTGAGCCCTAAAGGTCTTGGGCATTGCTGGGTGAATCCCTCATGGAGTTCTCTTGACCTGACTCCATTCACTGCTCATGGCCTTCCTCAGCAGACATTCCATATTCCTGGCTTCTTCAACTTCCTGGGATTTCCACTTCACTTTTAGCTTCACTCTCCTAGCTTCATGCACTACTTTATCAGGGGCACACTGCTTGGCCTTCACACCTTCTTCTGAAATTACGGTGGAAGTTCCCCTGATTCCACAACTCTTGCATTCTGCAAACCTGTAGAAACAGCACCATGTGTATGACCTCTGGGTCTGCTGCCAGATCAAACATTAGCCAGGCCCCCTTGGACCGTGGCTGCTGAGGCCTCTGAGTGACTCAGTGCTGATGTACTGTGGATGAAATCCAGAGATACAATTACCTAGGCAGCCCTTATTAAACAGGGTGCCTTGGGGCTCTCTTCTCAAGGCAAAATCTTTTGCATACTGGAGCTTGCAAAGGGCAGGATCTTGCTGATTCATGAGATACCCTCAAGTCATCTTTCCTGTGGTCAGATGGAAAGTATTTGGCTTCTTTTTAATGCTATTCTTTTTAGCAACCCACGCTCCTTTTCTCCAAGGTTACAGGCTTCAACTTTAGAGATTATTTCATTTTCAGCTCCATCAAACTTTTCAAATTAATTTGCTCTGCATTTTGCTCCGGATTCTCATAGTAAATACAGCTGAAAGAAGACAACATTGCCCATGCCATAGCCTAAATATTTCTTATTCCAGATTAGTTTGCTATTCTTTATCTCAGTCCTCTACAATCTCTTGGTACATGAGCAAAATGGAGACAAATTTTCTGCCAGAGTGCAACATGTATGTTCTCAAGTTCAACTGCCAATGGAGTCCTTGCTCCCAACTGAAATCTAAGCACAGATTTTACTGCCTACATTTTTATCAATGTTTTGGTCTTCTGAGCTCTAACTAGAATTTCCCATCAAGCTTGGCTTAGAGCACTGTAGAGCTTCTCTACCCAGCATTCAAATCTTTCAAAACTCCTCCCACAAACCAGCTTCAAAGGTTTCTGACTCACATAGTGATATAGTTATAGCAATGACCTCAATCTCAGTATAAAAATTTTAGTCACTTTCTCATTATTTGGATACAATGCTCAACACTGACAACTTAAAGGAGGAGAAGTTTATTCTGACTCACATTTTAAGAAGTTTCAGTCCATTGTTGGCAGGCTCAAATTGAGAGGTGGCATGATGCAAGGGCCTGCCACAGAGAAAAACTGCTCATCTTAGAACAATCAGGAAGCTGAGAGATGGGAGGAGACAGAGAGAAACCTATACCTCCTCTGGTCATACCCTAGTGACCCACCTGTTCCAACCAGGCCTCACCTCCCAACAGCACACACAGCCACTGAACTCATCACCAGTGGATAAATACACTGATGATTATACTGCCTCCATGATTCAAGCACCCTCCAAAAGCTTCACCTCTGAATGTCTGAGAGATTTGGAGGACATTCCAGATTCAAACAACAACACCAAACTCACACGATTTATACCTATGTTTCCTTTAACAGTTTTATAGATTTAGCTCCTACATTCAGGTCTTTGATCAGTTTGAAGTTAATTTTTATATATGATGTAAAATAGAGATTCAAAATCACTCTTTTCCATGTGCAATTGTCCCAAAACTATTTGTTGAAAGGACAATTCTTATTACATCATATGACTTTCACTTCTTAAAATGCAATAAATTTAAATGTCTATTATTCCTGGACTCACAATTCTATTTCATTTATATCCAGTTCTCCCTTCATGCCAGTGCTACACGGTCTGGATTAATGAAGCTTCATAATACCAGTAAGTATTAAAATTGGATAATGTGAGTCCTCCAACTTTTTACTTCCTTTTTTGGGGGATCCAACTCAGGACCTTGCACTTGTGAGGCAGGTGGTGGAACCACTGAGCTAAATCAACTTTTTACTTTGTTATTAACTCTGGATATTGAAAGTTGCTTATATTACCATATAAATTTTAAGAACATCTTGTGAATGTTTGCACCCCCCCCGGAATTTGGCAATAATTGTATTGAATCTCTATATTAATTTAATTGTACTAATATCTTTATAATATTAAGTCTTTCAAATCACAAACACAAGATATCTTTTCTGTGTATTTAAGTGTTCTTAAATATCTTTCAACAAAGTTTTGTAGTTTTTGATGTACAAATATTATACATTTGGTAAAAATTATTCCTGTTATTAAAATTCCTTTTGATACTACCATAGTTACATTAAAATATTCATTATTTTGCTTTTATATTTATTACAGTCTTTATTCTAGCCTATTAAAATTTTATTTATTTGATGGCTTGATTGCTTTATTTTTTCTTTGTACAAATTAACGCTTGTAGTTCATTGCAATAAATGTTATGGTTTTCTGATTATTACTACTCTGTAGCAATAAAACTGGTTTTTGTGTAATAATAATATTTTCCCATGTGACTACTGAACTTGTTTATTAGGTTTTTTTTAGAATTTCTTAGTAAGTTTTTCATATAAGATTTATTCATCTGCAAATGTTTGTGGTATTATTAATCATATTAACATTATAAGTTGTGACCATTTATTATAATATATCAACTTTTCTAGATTAAGAAATGCTCATCAAATTAGTAAAGCACACTTCTGGCTGTGTCTGTGGAGTGTTTTCAGAGATGACTGGCATGTACCCCAGCAAACTGGGGGGGACAACTCTCTCCAATTGTTGGTGGCACCATCCAATAGATTTATAGCCTGGATGGAACAAAGGAAGTGGTCATGTGATTTAAAAGCTCCATTCTGTTCAAGCAGGTGCATCTTTTCCTGTTGTCAGCTATAGACTTCATACTTCAGTTTTGTCAGCTTTCCAATGCAGACTCATACCCTTGATTCTCCAGTTAGCTTCAAGCCTTTACTCTCTCAGAATGGTGCCGCATAATTTATCCTTCTTGAGCTATGCCTTCTAGCTTCTTATACTGATTGAGCAACTACTGGATCTTCTGGCTCCTCAGTGCAGAGGTGGACACTGTGGTTTCTCCTACCTCTGATGTTGTAAGCCAACCTAATGAATTTCCTTGCATATTATATAATTTCTATCAATTGTATTACTCTAGAGTACCTTAATAAAAAAATTGGTACCAGGAGTTGTTGGATCTGCAGATATATATTTTTAAGGTGAAGGATAATCTGTTAGAAATGGCCCCATCTGCAATCAAGCAAGAGGCACAACGTCTACTGGGCACACTTAGATTTTGGAAGCGACACATTCCTCATGTGGGTATGTTGCTCTGGTCTATTTGCTGAGTGATTCAGAAAGCTGCTAATTTTGAGTGGGACTCAAAACAAAAGTCAGCACTGCAACTGGTCTGGGATTCTGTGTAGGCTTCTCTGCTACTTGGGTCATATGGTCCAGCAAAGGTGTTAGTTGAAGATTGAGATCTTGTTGGAGCTCTGGCAGGTTCCCATAAGAAAATCATAAAAGAGGACCTTAGAATTTTGAGCAAGGCTCTGCTATCATTTACAAACTATTTTCCCTTTGAAAACACCTCATGGAGTGCCATGAGGCCTTATTGGAAATTATACACTTGACCATAGTATACAAGGTTACTATGTGACTTGGGCTTGCCATTATGTGCTAGGTGTTTTCTGACCCACAATGTCATAAAGTTGGACATACACAGCAAGGTCCACCATCTAATGAAAGTTATATATACAAGATAGGGCCCAAGAAGATCCTGAAGGTCCAAGTAAATTACATGAAGTCTTCCAAATACCCATGGTCCCTATTCCTAGTATACTTGCCTTCTGTCCCCCAGTGTGCCCCTGTGGCCTCATTTTACAGAGGAATAGAAAGATAGGGCCTGGATTACAGATGGTTCTGCATTTTATTGCAGGCACCATCCAAAAGTAGGAAGTTGCAGCATTACTGCCCCTTTCCTGGACATCCCCAGGGGACAGTGGTGAAAGGAAACCTTCACAATGGACATAATTTTAGGCGATGTACCCGGTCATATATTTTTCCTGGAAGAAAAAAATTTTAGATATGTGACTATACCAACTCATGCATTGTGGTCAGTGGTCTGGCTGAATGGTTTTTATGGTTTAGATCTAAAATGGCACTCAAGGCCTCGTGTGTTTGGAAGGTGATTGTTCTATTGGGACAGTATATCTTGCTTGTGGTTGAGGGGTCGGGTCTTGTCAGAGAATATTGGTCACTGAGGATATGGTCTGCAAGGGTTTATCTGCCTCCCCAGTTGCTCCTTTCTCTTCTCTCATTCTTCTTGGAACCATGATGTGAGGTCAGACCCTTCTACCATGCCTACTTGCATTGGAACTGGCCAAATATGGACTGAAACATGAGCCAAAATAAACTTCTCCTTCTTTAAGTTGTATTTGTATGTTATCCCAACAATGAGAAAGTGACTAAGGCAAATTTTGTTACCAGAGAAATGGGGTCATTTCCAGGACTGTACATGACCACCCAGTTCAGAAATCTATTGAATTGGTTTACATGGGGACTTTAGAAAGATTTAAGAGATGCCAGCTAGAGAAGTACTCCTAGACGGTTGTAAGTCAAGCTTGATTGGAGATTGTAGTCAGAGCTCGGAAGACCAGAATGCTGATAGAAATGCAGACAATTTAAAAAAATGAAGACAGTAAAAGCCAGACACAGAAGGGTTTCAGATGGGAACAAGGACTCTTGGCAGTTGGACTAGAGCCCATATGTGTTATGCTCTGGCAGAAAAATTGTCCACATTTTGCCCATTACCTGAGACTATGGAATGAATATTGAGGTTAAGGTCAAAAGACTAATCTGCCAGAGAAAACTTCAAAGCTGTCCAGTATTCAGGCTGTGATCTGGTTAATGCCTCCTGGTTTTAGTGAGATCTACTGTAAGAACCAAAGCAAAAAGCCTATTTAATAAGTTTTCAGTTTTTTCCTAAGGAAAGTTGTCATAAAAATGAAGCTAAGAGAGCTTGGTTGCTAAAATCATTAACATTAAACAGAAGTCAAATACTTTACAACAGGATAATATGGAAGATAGCTTGAGGGCTTGTGAGAAACCAGCAAAGCCCCACCCAGTGCAGGTAAAAATTTGCAGAAATGAAATAATTCACTTTGAGAAGAGAGCCTGAGGGCACTATGCTCCAGAATGACTGTCTAGGAAATTTGATCTCCAGGATTCACTTAAAGCATTCAGCCATCCAGGCACTCAGAGACCTCTACAGCCATGCTACAAAGGAGTCAGGCTAGTGGCAGACACTGGAATCATCCATGTGTTACTGGTTTTATAGGCATGCAGAATGCAAGAGTTATGGGTCAGGAAGGCTTCTACCCAGATTTCAGAAGGTCTGAAAAACCAGGCAATTTACCCATAACTGAACATTGTGTGAAGCTGAGAGTGAATCCAAAAGTGCAGTGGAGATCCCCGAAAGCTGGAAAAGCCAGGAACATGGTATAGCTGAGGAAAGGAACAAGGAATGAGCAAAACCAGTCCAAGAGAGAAGCCGTGAGTGCAACAACCACTAGCAATGCCATATGTGTAAAGCCAAACAAGTCCTTTGCAGTTTGTATCTTGTCACCACAACTTGCCTTGGGCAATGAACTTGGAACTTAGAGTTAATGTTTTCCCTTATGGGTTTTGGTCTTGCTGTGGTCCAATTTCTTTCTATGGTTTGTGCCTAGATATCCTTCCAAAGCCTCATGCAGTGCAGTCATAGGTGGGGCTTTTCAGAGGTGGCTGGATCTAGAATTTGTGACACTGAGATGAAATGTGTGATGCTGGGATGAACTGTGTGATGCCTGGATTAAGGGTGAGTGATTACTAAATTAGTCCACTGATTGGTGTGGCATAAATCTGGGTGTGGATAATGGGAAGGCTCACTCTGGGTGTGGCCCTCAGGGCATGTAGCCTGGATAGAATGTAAGGGGCATAAAGAGGGCTGCTGCCATTGCTTGATACTTGCAGCTTTTGCCATCTCCTGCCTTCTACCTTCCATGCCATGAACTGATTTTTTCTCCTCTGTGGTGCAACTCTCCCATGAAGCCCTGTTTTAGAGCCAGCTTATTATGGACTGAAACCTCTATAAACTGACCCAAAATAAACCTTTCCTCCTTTAACTTTAGGTATTGGGTATTTTGTTCCAGCAACAAGAAAAGTAACTAAAACAACACCTAATCCTCCCTTTTGGAATGGCAATATCAGTCCTGTGCCATTGTATGTCAGCAGTGTTTAGTGTTCTTTTCAATTTTTACAGGTGCTCACAGCTAAGAATTTGCTTTGAGTCTCAGAGGAAACTTTGGACTCAGACATTTCAGCGTTTCTGAAACTATTAAGACTTTGATGTCTTTCAGGGTTGAATTAAATATATTTTGCATAAAGATATGGTGTATGAATCTTTTGGGGGCCGGGGTGGAATATTATTGTTTAGATTTAAAACGCCCCCTAAAACCCCTTATGTTTGGAAGATGATTGTATTATTGTGGTAGTAAGCTGGCTTACAGTTGGGAGCTAGGGTCTGGTTGAAGGAGATAGGTCACTGCGTGGTGTAACCTGGAAGAATTTATCTTTCCTCAGTTCCTTCTTTGTCTTCTGCTTCCGTACACCTAAAGTGAGCAGTTTTTCTCTGCCAGATCCTTCCACTATGCCTTCCAGACTTGGAGACAGCCACCTATGGACTGAAACATGAGCTAAAATAAACTTCTTCTCTAAGTTTCAGGTGTTGACTAGTTTTTTTCCCAGTGATGAGAAAATGACTAAGGTAATGTTCTTGGACTTGGAAGGAACATTAGTGGAGAATTGGGGACAATGACATTTGTAGAAGTTTCTGCATAGTCCTCTCTATATGGGCAAAGGATATAAAGATATTTATGTCCCACATAAATGCTTTTGAAAGGTGACCTTAGAAAGAGTACTTTAGAAATCGAATATAGAGGATAACCCCTTGTGTGGCTAACAGTCAACATTTTTCTTCAACTGCCCTGTTATTCCTCAGTGAGCTCATGAACAAAGTAACCATGGTGGGAGGTATCGAGGTTATGCATGGGCTCAGCAACATGTACTTCAACTTATCAATGCTGACCTGGCTACAACCACTGTTGAATTCAAAACTTCCCAGCAGCAGAGACCAAAACTGAGTCCCTGATGTGGCACCATTACCTAGTAGCATCAGCCTGCAGTCTAGTATCAGGTTGATTTCACTGGACTTCTAGCATGAAAAGGGCAATGCTTTATTGTTACTGAAATAAATGCTTTGGGTAAGGATTTGCTTTCCTGTCATGTAATGGTTCTACCAAGACTACCATCTATAGATTTACAGAATGCCTCATGCAGCATCGTGGTATTTACATAGCATTGCTTCTGACCATGGAATGTACTTCACTGCCAAAAAAGTATGTCAATAGGCTCATGCTCAGGGAATTCATTCGTTTTAGCATGTTATTTACCATCTGGGAACCAACTGGGCTGATAGAAAGATGGACTGGCCTTTTCATGATGCAGTTATAGTCCAGGTAGGTAGTAACATCTTTGCTGTGGCAAAGTTCTCCAGCAGGGTGCATATGCTCTGAATCAGTGTCCAATATATGTTACTGCCTCTCCCACAGCCAGGATTTATAGGTCTAGAAATCAAAGGGTAGAAAAGAGAATGTTTCCTTTTTTTTTTTTTTTTTTAGTACCGGGGATCGAACTTGGGACCTTGAGCTTGCGAGGCAGGCACTGGAACCACTGAGCTAAATCCCCGGCCAAGAGAATGTTTCCATTCACCATTACCTGTAGTTAGCCTCTTGGTAAAGGTTATTCCTCATTTATTAACATTCTTTTTGATCCTACTGTAGTCACTTTACCAATTTCATTATACTTCTATTTTTATATTTAATGCAGTTTCTATTCTAATCTTTTAAAATTTAATTTATTTCTATTGATTGTTTTTCCTCTTTATATTTCATTCTTTGTACAAAGTTGACAATTGTGGTTCCTTGAATTAAGCATTAATGTTTTTGATCATTACTACTGTACAGCAATAAAACTAATTTTATATAGTAATATTTTATCACAAAATTTTACTGAACTTGTTTATAGTGAATTTGAACTTGTTTTTAGTGGATTTCTTAGGAATTTTTATGTGCAAAATTCATTTACAAATGTTTATGGCATCAGGAATCATGTTAACATTATCAGTTAACTTCATCAATTTTCAAATATCCTATTGACTTCTATCTAACCTAGAATGGCATTTTAACTGAACAATAACAAATAAAAGTGAATCTCTAATATATTGTTAGTACTTGGATTTCAAGATTTGTACTTATGAACTTGAATTAATTGAAGTTTATTTGTATGGAATATATGTTATGGTACTTTTCTTTCTTCCAACAGGGCAGCACTCAATCGATGCATTTAAAATTGTGATAAAATATACATGACATAATATTTATTATTTTTACCATTTGTGAATGTACAATTCACAATGCTGTATAGCCATAACCACTATTTATATTGAACACATTTTAACCCTTCTGAAAAAAACTATGCCTATTAAATATTGACTCTTTCCTCTTTTCCCCAGCTGCTAATAATGACTATGCTACCTTATATCATTTTTTTTGCAGTCCCCAGGATTGAACTTAGGACCTTGCACTTGCAAGGCAGGCATGGTGTCACTGAGCTAAATCTCAGCCCTACTTTATATCTTAATAAATTCACCTGCTCTAGGTACCTCATATATGTGGAATCACAATATTTTTTCTTATGTGTCTGCCTTCTTACACTAAGCATACTGTCTTTAATCCATGCTGTAACATACATCAAAGTTTCATTCATTTTATGGCTAAATAATATTCCATTATATGTATGTAGGACATTTAATTTATCCATTCATCTACTGATGGTCCACCCTTTGGCTCTTGTGCATAATACTACTATGAGCATTGGTATAAAATATTTGTTCAAGTCTCTGCTTTTAATTCTTTTGGTGTGGGATTTCTGGGTCAACTGAGCTTCTATGTTTAATATTATGAAAAACTACCAAACTGTTTTCCATGGTGTTCATACTATTCTACATTCCATTAGCAATGCGTAAGGATTCTAATTTCTCCACATCCACACCAACATTTTGTTTTCCATTTAAAATTTTATTATACTGTAGCCATCTTTGTAGGTGTGAACTTGTATCTCCTTTGGAGAAAGGTCTATTCAAGTACTTGACTCATTGCTAAATTTGGTTTGTTCTTATTGCATTTTAGGAGTTGTTGCTATATTCTGGATATGAATTACTTATCAAACCTATTTCCAAGTATTTTCTCTCATTCAGCAGGTTATCTCCTTACTTTTGTGATACTATACTTTGATGCATAAAAGTTCTTAATTTCAATGAAGTCCAATTTATTATTATTTTTGTTTTTATAAACTGCTTTTTGGTATTATATTCATGAACTCATTTCCAAGCCCAATGTCATATCTTCCCCAGTGTTCTTCTCTGAGTTTTGTAGCTTTAAACTTTTAAGTTTATGTCATTGATCTATTTTGATTTATTTTTTAATATGATGTAAGAAAAGGGTCTAACTTCATCCTTTTCCATGTGGATGGCTAGTTTCTCTCACATTTGCTGAAAAGACGATCACTTTCTCACAGAGGGTTTTTGGCATTCTTGCTAAAATCAACAGAACACATTTTTTTTCTGTTTAGTTCTGTACTCTCTATTCTATTCCTTTGGATTATAAGTATTACATTAGTTTTCACTGTTGTAGCTTTTTAATAAGTTTAAAAGTCTGGAAGTGTCAGTTTCTTGACATTATTATTATCCCTTAGAAAAGCTAGGTCACCTGCACTATGTCCCTGAAATGCCCCTTTGGTTTTCCTGAGACTCTTGTTAAGTCAAGCAGACACTTTAGTAGACAAGGAATGGAATGTCAGGATAAGTATTATTTGGGGGAGAATGGGAACTGGGAAAACGGATGATATCTGTAGAAAATACCTTCCTGCTTGTATGCTAAATCAGTAGTTCCTTGAAATGCTGGTCATATAATGGGACAAAGCAAACTAATTATGTCAGTGTTATGGAGTTTAATCTATACAATTTCTTCCCTAACCAGCTGCCAGCTGCCATCTGCAGAATGGTGCAGTTATTGAGTATGTACCCCATGGGGGATTTTGCTGAGTAGTACTGTTGGACTCACATGCTTCTTGTGAACCTTCCCTCACTACTCAGTGTCAATACCTGTATCCTTTCCTGTTATTGCCTTAATAAATCTTATTTCTCAAAACCACGTCTGGGTATTTTCTTCAGCATCTCAGCAACCTACTCCACTGCCCAAGCATACCTGTGCTGTGGATGACACAATTATTATTCTTTTGGTAGATTGTAATGGCTATTCAGGACCCTTCTGATTATATATGAATTTGAGGATTAGCTTTCTCATTTCTGTAATAAAAACTATTGAAGTTTTAGTAGGGATTTTGTTGAGTCTGGAGATAAATTTTGGGTACTACTGACATATTAATAATGTTAAGTCTTACGCTCCATGAACCAAGGATGAATTTTCCTTTAATTTTTTAATTTCATTGGTACATGTGTGCAGCTTATAATAATCTTGGGGAGTAGTTATGTACACACCATATCTTGTTTCTTTTTTTTAATCCCCTTCCTCTTCCCCTTCACTCCCCCTCCCTCCCTCCTCCTCCAATTTTATATTCCATTTTTCATTCTTGTTAATATTATTAATCTTAGCTCATGTTATGGCATATAATGTTTACATTAACTTAGATTAGGTTCCTGTACATGGTATATCTTTATTTATTTCACCTTCTGCTCCTCCTCACCCCTCACCCTTGTTCCCTTCTATACATGCTCTTGTCCCCTTCTATCCATCTGTTCTTATTCTCTTTGTTTGTACTTTTCTTCACTAGAATGAGAGATACCATATAGTATTTAAACTTATGTGTCAGATTTATTTTACTCAATATTATGTTTTCTAACTGCATTGATTTTCCTGCAAATGTCTCAAATTTGTCATTCTTTCTGGCTGAGTAGTATTCCACTGCATATACATATCACATTGCCTTTATCCAATTATCTGTGTATAGGTATGATAGGTATACAAGCTGCTTCCAGGATGTAGGTATTACAAATTGTGCTACCATAAACATTTGTATGTATGTATCACTGTAGTATTATGACTTACGTCCTTTGGGGAAGATCCATAGCAGGGCAAAAGCTGGGTCATATGGAATTTTAAATTTCAATTATTTGAGAAATCTCTATACTTGTTTCCATACTGCTTTCACTACTTTACATTCCCATCAAAAATGTAGGAGGGTTCCTTTTTCAACACAGCCACACCAATGTTTACTATTGTTTTATTTCTTAATGTTTGCCATTTTTTCCTGAGTAAGATGGAATTTTGGTGCTGCTTTAGTTTGCATTTCTCTAATGGACAGAGATATTGAACATTTTTTTCAGGTATTTGTTTACCATTTGTATTTCTTTCTCTGGGAAATATCTATTCATTTCTCTCATGCATTTCTTCATTGGGTCTATAATTTTAGGTGGTTGAATTTTTGAGTTCTTGGTATATTCTAGATATTAGTGGTCTGTCTGAGGTGTATCTGGCAAAAAAATTTTCTCATTCTATAGGTTATCTCTTTACTCATTGATTCTTTTGTTGTACAGAAGCTTTTCAGTCTATTATAATCCCATTTGTTGATATTTGGTGTTATTTCTTGTGTAAGTCATGTCCTGTTTAGAAAATCTTTTCCTACATATATGTCTTCAAATGTTTTACCTATTTTACCTTTCAGTGGGTTTAATGTTTTTTTTTAATGTTTAGATATTTGATCCATTTTGGTTTCTATTTAGTATAGGGTGATAGATTAGGGACCAGGTTCAATCTTCTGCAAACAGTCACTTTTCCCAGCACCACTTGTTGAATAGGCTATATTTCTTCCAAAACATGCTTTGGCCACTTTGTGGAATATCAAATAGCTGAATATGTCTCAGGGAGTTTCCATATCCTCAGTTATGTTCCACTAATCCATGTGTCTGTTTTTGTTCTAGTGCCATGACATTTTTATCACTATTGCATTGTAGTAAGCTGGAAATCAAGGATTGCAGGGGCTCCTGATTTGCTCTTATTACTCCAAATTGCTTTTGCTATTCTAGGTCTCTCCTGGTTCAAAATGAATTTTTGGATTGTTTTTTCTAGATTGCTAAAGTATGCTGTTATTTTGATTGGGACTACATTGAATCCATATAACAGTTTTGGGAGTATGGCTATTTTGACAATATCAGTTCTGCCTATCCAGTAGCAGGGGACATCTTTCCATTTTCTGATGTCCACTTCAAAGTCCTATTTCAGAGTATTGTAGTTTTATTTGTAGAGGTCTTTCACTTCCTTGGTTAGTTTAATTCTTAGGCATTTCATTTTTCTTCAGCTACTGTGAGTGATAATACTTTTGTAATTTCCTTTTCATCCATTCATTGTTGGTGTACAAAAATGCTAATAATTATGTTGTGTTGATCTTGTGTCCTGCTATTTTGCTGAAGTTACTTATTCATTCTAAGAGTTTTTTGGTGGAATTTTTTGGGTCTTCTATGTAGGGTATCATGTCACCTCCAAATAATGATAATTTGAGTTCTTTCTTTCCAATATGTATCCCTTTTATTTCTTTCTCTTGCCTAATTGCTCTGGCTAAAGTTTCAAGTACTATGTTGAGGATAGAAGAGTTGATAGTGGACTTCCTTGTATTGTTCCTGATTTTGAGGGGAATGCTTTTAATTTTTCCCCATTTAGTATGATGCTGGCTATTGGTTTGTCATATATAGCTTCGGTTATATTCAGGTATGGTTCTTCCATAGCTACATTCTTCAGGATTTTTTATCATGAAGGAGTGTTGGTTTGTGTCAAAAGCCTTTTCTGCCTTTGTTGATATGATCATATGATTTGTGATCTTGGTTCTACTTATGTGATGTATTACACTTATTGACTTATGTATGTTGAACTATCCTTCCACCTCTGGGATGAAACCTACTTCATCATGATGTATGATCTTTTTGATAATGTGATGTATTCTATTTGCTAATATATTGTTGATGATTTTTTGATCTATATTCAGTAAGGAGACTGTCATAAAATTTTCTTTTTTCATTGAATTTTTTTCTGGTTTTGGGATCAGGATGATATTGGCTTCCATAAGCGAGTTTGCCAGCACTCCCTCCTTTTTAATTTCTTTGAAGATCTTGAGGATTATTGGTGATATAACATTCTTAAAGTTTTTGTAGAAGTGAGCAGTGACTCCATCAGGTTATGGGCTTTTTTAAATTGGTAGATTCTTTATTGTGTCAATTTCATTGCTTGTTATTGGGTTGCCAATTACATTTATGTCTTCATGTGCTAGTTTTGGTATATTGTATTTGTCTAAAAATCTGTCTATTTATTCAGAATTTGCTAATTTGTTGGAATGTAACTTTTTGAAGTAGTTACTATCTTCTGGATTTCCACAGTGTCTGTTGTTATTTCACCTTTTTCATTTCTATTTGCATTGAAGTGAGGCTTTTCTCTTTCTCTTGGTAAGTTTGGCTATAGGCTTATCTATTTTATTTATTCTTTCAGAGAACCAGCTCTTTGATTTGTTGATTTTTAAAATTATTTTTGAGTCTCAATCTCATTGATTTCTGGATTCATCTTTATAATTTATCTCCTAAATTTTGATTTGGGGCTGGTTTGTTGTTTCTCAAGTATCTTAAGATTTCTCATAAGGTTGTCTATATGAGGTTGCTGTTTTCCTAATGAGAGCATTGTGTGCAATGAATTATCCTCTTAGAAATTCTTTCACAGTGTCTCAGAAGATTCAGTGAATAGTACTGTCATTAACTTCTAGAAATTTTTAAATTTCCTCTTTGATTTTTTCTGAGACCCATTGGACACTTAAGAGTTTATTTTTAATTTTCTAGGAGCTTTTTGCCTTTTCTGAAATTTCTTTTGTTATTGATTTCTATTTTCATTGCATAGTGGTCTGACAGTATGCATGGGATAATTACTATTATTTTATATTTACTGAAGGAGGTTTTGTGGAACAGTATGGGACCTATTTTGGAAAAAGGAACATGTGTTGCTGAAAAGAATATATACTCTATTTCAGACTGTTGGAATAGTGTGTGTATGTCTATTAAGTCCACAAGTTCAAGGGTGTGATTCAGCTCTGAAATTTCTTTATTGGCTTTTTGTTTACTTGATTTATCTTTTTGTGAGTGTGTTGTTAAAATTTCCTACTATGATTGTGTTTATCTGATCTCTTAATTTCAGCAGTTTTTGTTTTATGAACTCAGGTGCTCTCCAGTATTCGGTGCACATATGTTTACCAATGTTATACCTACTTTTGATAGATTGTTTCCTTACCACTCAGTATGAGGTGACCTTTTTTGTCTCTTCTAATCAGTTTTACCTTGAAGATTGCCATGTTCCATATTAGAATTGCTACACATGTGTGTTTTGGGGGTCCTGGAGCACGATATGTTATTTTCTATCATTACTACTTAGTCTATGAATATCTTTTGGGATTAGTTGTGTTTCTCGATTCTGTTTTTTGATCCAGTCTTCTAGTCTGTCTCTTTTAATTGGAGAGTTGAGGTCATTTACATTGAGAGATATTACTGGGATCTGTTGGTTATTTACTCTCACTGCCTTCTTTATTTGTTGGTGTGTCATTTGTTTTACTTTTCCCTATGTGTTTTGTTCCCTATGTGTTTCCTTGACCTCATTAGGTTCCTTTGCATATTTTCATATGTTGAATTCCTTATATCTGGCTAAAATATTCTTCAGTTTATTCTCTAGAGCTGGTTTAGCACACATATATCTTTTAAGATTCCCTTTTTCATGGAAATTTCTTATTTTTCCATCTTTTTTAAAGGATAGCTTTTCTGGATAAGTTAATCTATGTTGCAAGTTATTTGCTTTTTGGGCTTAAAATACTTTACTCCAAGCCCCTCTGGCTTTAAGAGTTTGTGTTGAGAAGTACGCTGTGATTCCAATTGGTTCATCTTTATATGTGATTTTTCCCCCTCTGGCTGCCTTTGAATTTTTGCTTTTTTTGCTGTATATTTTGTAATTTAATAAAGATATAGCTTTTTTGTTCATCATATTTGTTCGGTATTCTATAAGAATTGCTAACTTGTATTTTAAAATCTTTGCTGGTATTTGGGTAATTTTCTTCTATAATTTCTATAAGCATGTTAGTGAATCCATCTGTGCTATCTTCCAGCTTTTCTCTAAATCCAAGCAGTCTTAGATTCATCTTCTCATTGTCATCTGGTTGCTGCAGGATTGTCTCTGGTTCTCTGATTTTCTTTTTGGTTACTTTGAGCTCTTTATTGCAATTCACTATTTTTTTCCTCAGTATCAGACACTCTGTCTTTTCATTTGTCAATTCTGCAATGCATGAATTCTGTAGAGATATTTTATGTTGGATATTTCTGTGTGAAATCTTTCCAAGGATTCGATATATTTGTTGAATCTGGCATTCAGAATTTGAACTGCTTTGGTTAGCTCATCCAGTATTTAGAGATTTTTTTTAAAAACTATTTCCCTGAAAAGACCCAACCAAAAAAGAGTACTACAGGCCAATCTCCCTAATGATCATAAGTGCAAAAGATGTCGAATCAGCCCACTGCAGACAGGCAGGTCTGTGCATGCCCTACCGAGGTCCCGAGTTGCGTGGAAGATGCCAAATCAGCCCAATGCAGACAGGCAAGTCTGTGCATGCCCTATGGAGGTCCCGAGTCACTCGGAAGACGCTGAATCACCAAGCTGTAGACAGGCAGGTCTGTGCATGCCCTACTGAGGTCCCGAGTCTCACTGAAGATGCCGAATCACCCCGCCGCAGAGAGGCAGGTCTGTGCACACCCTACCGAGGTCCCGAGTCATGTAGAACACACCGAATCAGCTCGCTGCATATAGACAGATCTGCACACACCCTACCGAGGTCCTGAGTCTCGCAGAACATGTCGAATCAGCTCGCTGAAGACAGGCAGGTCTGTGCACCCCCTACCGAGGTCCCGAGTCACGCGGAACATGCCAAATCAGCCCGCTGCAGATAGGCAGGTCTGCGCACACCCTACCAAGGTCCCAAGTCACATGGAACACGCTGAATCAGCCCGCTGCAGACAGGCAGGTCTGTGCACTCCCTACCGAGGTCCCAAGTCACCTGGAAGACACTGAATCACCCCGCTGCAGACAGGCACATCTGCGCACGCCCTACTGAGGTCCCAAGTAGCATGGAGCACGTCGAATCAACCCGCTGCAGACAGGCAGGTCTGCACATGCCCTACCAAGGTCTTGAGTTGTGCAGAACATGTTTAATCAGCCCGCTGCACACAGGCAGGTCTGTGCATGCCCTACCGAGGTCCTGCTGCAGACAGGTAGGTCTGCACATGCCCTACTGAGGTCTTGAGGCCCGTGGAAGACATTGAATCACCCTGCTGCGGACAGGCAGGTCTGCGATGCCCTACTGAGGTCCCGCTGCAGACAGGCAGGTCTGCATACACACTACTGAGGTCCTGAGTCATGGGGAACATGTTGAATCAGTCCGCTGCAGACAAGCAGGTTTGTGCACACCCTACCGAGGTCCTGAGTAGCGTGGAAGATGCCGAATCACCCTGCTGCAGACAGGCAGGTCTGCAGACACCCTACCAAGGTCCCAAGTTGTGCACAACACATCAAATCAACACGCTGCAGACAGGCAGGTCTGTGCCCATGCTACCAAGGTCCCACTGCAGACAAGCAGGTCTGTGCATGCCCTACTGAGGTACTGAGTTGCATGGAACACACTGAATCAGCCCGCTGCAGATGGGCAGGTCTGTGCACATCATACTGGGGTCCCGAGTCATGTGGAAGAGGCTGAATCACCCTGATGCAGACAGGCACATCTGTGCACACCCTACCGAGGTCCCGAGTCATGTGGAACACGCCAAATCACCCCGCTGCAAACAGACAGGTCTGCGCACACCCTACCGAGGTCCCAAGTCATGCAGAACATGCTGAATCAGCCCACTGCAGACAGGCAGGTCTGTGCACTCCCTACCAAGATCCCAAGTTACCCAGAAGACACTGAATCACCCCGCTGCAGACAGGCACGTGTATGCATACCCTACTGAGGTCCCGGGCCGTCATCTGTCTGGCTGCTCTGGGCCCCGAGGTAGGAGCTTCTGAGCCACTGTCCCACTGCTACTGGTCCAGAGGAAGGGGCCTCCTGGCCACCATCCATCCCGCTGCTCCCAGCCCAGAGGAAAGGGCTTCCAGGCCTCCATGGCTCCAGCCCTTCCTGGCCAACAGGTAGGAGCTTATGAGCTGGCATCCCGCTGCTCCTGATCCAGAGGAAGGGGCTTCCGGGCCACCATCCCTACCACTGCTCCCGGGCCCTGTCCCATCTCTCCCATCACAGAGGAGGTGAGCCGCACAGTCACCAACAGCACCCCACCTACCCCCCCAGTCCAAATGAGAAAACACATAAATAAGTCTCAAAACCAGACTTCCAGATCACCGACAGTAACCACAAAGGGAAATGAAATGGAACACTCTGATACTCAACCACCTGGACCCACTGAACTGGCAACAAAAAGGTACCTGGAAAAAATGAAATCAGAAATAATTTCTCAGATAACAGGAGAAATTGTGCCCTTAGTGCAAGACATGATTAATAAATTTACAGAGGATCTGTGGAACATTATGGAATCCCAACATAGGAAAAATATGGAATCCATAAAACAGACGCAAACAGATTTCCAGGAGATAAAGAACTCCATTGAAAGTCTACACAGCAAAATGAGCCAATGTGAGGACAGAATTTCAGACAGAGAAGATAAGATTGCAATTAATGACCAGGAAAAGAAAAATTGCTTCAAAATTATAAGAGAACTTGAGAAATCAATCCAGCAGCTGCTAGATGATGCAAAGAAGAATAACATAAGAATGATTGGAGTCAATGAAGAAACAGGAGAGAGTGCAGATGTCAAAAAAACTCTTCACAGAAGTAATGGCAGAAAACGACACAAGCAGAGGAAAAGAACTTGACATACAGATAAGTGAGGCATATAGGACTCCAAATAGCCTTGATCAAAAAAATCTACACATAGGCATA